>JALPQI010005224.1:0-60475 GCA_025490895.1 Thaumatotibia leucotreta | reverse complement strand
TTGGCCCTTGTGGCGTTGTACCGAGGATGCTGGCGGCATTTCCCTGATGTATCTCAATTCGCAATACTGATGCGTTATGCGAGGAAGTCGCCAGCTCTTTGGTTTTTAGTTACGTCAACCAGACGTTTCGCGATCTCAGCAAACAATTTGCGTGCTCTGGGCCCCGTGAACCTAAAGTTTCTACGCCAAACGGTACAAAATCGTATTTTTTACCGAGGCCCTTATATTTATTACGTTTTAAAAATTCTGTATTTTCAGCCGCAGCGGCCGCCTTAAACGTAGTTCGTTGAAGATGGGACGGTGCCAGGGTGCCAGGTTACAAAATTTGTATCTATGAAAAACTACACGTAACCCAAAACTTATGCTGCAGTGTATTCTATTTCAAATTAAATGAATTTTCTGTTATACGGATTCAAGTGAAAACCCTTTCATGAGGCACATAAAAAAAAACCTTTCTACTCTCGGTCTTTTTACTTACATTGAAAAGTCCGGTAAGCAAATATTCCCGGTTTACATACAATTCGGCAGTCCCATCAAAGCTGGCTTTCAAAGAAACATGAAAAAAGGAAAAATTCGACCCTCGGACCGCGGGACATTTCGTACCGCTGCCCCAAAAAGGTCATAAATAACTGATCTTTCATGAACTTTAAGAGCATCGTAATAAGGAATACGAATGGTTTGTTGATTGTGTTGGTATTTGTGCTATTGGTATTTAGAACCTTTTTTGGAAATATTTGGAACAGCGTGGTTCTTGAATTCACCCTTTTGGAGCCCACGCACGGACGGGCTGATGTATTGCAGCTTTCATGGATTCGTTAAAAGGATGGCAGGAACTTTTGCCTCAACAATATTTGAGAATAGTAGAATACGTCTCACAAACTATCGCATCTGCTGAATAAAAATCACTAATTTATGACATAATTATGATTACCCGTGTAAAGTGGCAGTAAGAATATATTTTGTCACTACCCCAACCTCTTACCGTGGATGTCGTAAGAGTCGACTGAGGGATTGGAGTGTCACTGACCACTAGTAGATAGATTGATGATGGGCAGCAGTGTCATCATAGTGGACTCACTACTGCGATCGTCAATCAGCTTGCCCAGCCTGGCGATTGTGGGCATTTACCTCCTAATGCGTCTATACGCAAAGTTAATAGGAGAGGCCTACGTCCAGCAGTGGACTATCATAAGCTGATGATGTGCTAAAATACACTCTCGATCAAAGAATACTGGTAGTCGGGTACAATATTTCATAGAAAATACTGTAACCACGCTGATTTCAAAAATTATAATAATTAAAAAAAAATCTAAAAATCAAACTTTAAAATCGTTTTCAGATAACGTAAAAACAAGAAAGTAAATATTTTATCGCTGAACATAGCTTCTCAGCCTGTGGAAAGTTTTAAAAAGTAAACGTTTAGCTTCTCGGTACCCGATTGTCATGTTGACTTATTCCTGGTTAAAGCCTGAAACAGCGACTTCAAATCGGAAACTTGCATTCATTTCGTCCCGTGATACATGGTTTGATTTCCCTGCCTCAAGAAAGGGGCTATTCGGCGAGGGTGAGTGACAAATGACGATAGTAAGATGGCGAGCAATCGATACGCCGACGGGGTGCAGCGACAGCAAATGTCGAATGATCAAGAATTACCTGATAGAACCGGTACAGACCAAGGTGTACACTCTTCAAATCTAAATGGGCAGTGACAAGAAACTCTAGGTATGTTTTTAGATTTAATAGATATTTAGTTACATTTGTGTAAAAACACGTTTAATAGATTGGGTTTAATTCTGATACTATTTAAAAACATTTTTTTAACACCATGATGTCACTAAAATTGACGCCACATGTTCAAAGAACAAATTTCTCTATCTGTTATAGTTTTGGATTTCTCCCCACTGACTCAATTGGATTGATAATCCGGTATAACATTATGTTAGTAATAACTTAGTTCCAAGTAACTAAAGCAAAACCCGTGCAAACTCAGTTCCCGTTCATAATTCTCTCACTAGAAAGCACAAAAAGCATATTTCAACTCATATAATCCTTTCCGACGAATTTAAACATTCATACTTACCTCAAACGACCAGAGCCTACCGCGAACTACCAACGAACTGTTGCCTCTCTCATACCTACTTGTAATTTCGAACGTAAGTGTAACAAGGATGTAACATTGTTCGTGGTTTGTAGGCTTCCAGAAGAACAAAGAAATATCATTAGCAAAAGCCGACCCATGTCAAGCCATCAAGCCGACCGTCATTTAAAATGCTTCGCACACCTCCGGAAGAATTTAATTTCGACTGACACACGTTTTAAATATTTAATAGACTTGGGCAGGAAGTTGTTCAAAACAGTCCACTTGTTACGGTTTGTTTTATTGTGGCGCTTTCAACGAGCTCTGTGATTTTCATTTGACGTTGATTAATTGTTTTATATTTTGCACACGCCACAGTATCACCTACGTAATTGGGAATTCCACCTATATTAAAAGATCTTTCATTTTGGTGTACCTTTGGACGTCGAGACAGATATTCAAAATTAAGCACGAGTTTGCCATGTAGTAACGGCAGTAAGAATACATTTGTCACCACCCTAACTCCTCCTGCGGATGTCGTAAGAGTCGACTTAGGGATTAAAGTGTGACTGACCATTCCACAAAATTGATGATGGGCAGCTGCGTCATCATAGTGGACACATTACTGCGATCGCCAATCCACTTGCCCAGCGTGACGATTATTAATAGGAGAAGCCTACGTACAGCAGTGGACTATCATAGGCTTATGATAGTCCACTGCTGTACGTAGGCTTCTCCTATTGATGACTACAAATGATGATGATGATGATGATGATGAAGCACAAGGAATATTATAGTTACCTAGTTTTTTTTCATGTCAATAACAGTTGAAGGGCAGTCGGATAGAAAATGTCTAGTCAGTTTTCTTCGAAACTTTACACAACAATACAGAATGAATGGTTATATACTCGTATTTGTCCCGTTTGAAGTGGAGACTACTGGAGAAATCGGGTTGTTGGGGGTCAAAGCTAAAATTTTTGTCGCGGAGATTGAGCTGCGCTTATGACATATAGAGAACATTCCTAGTGCAAAAATTGATAATCGCGATTCAGCGTGGCAATGCTTCAAGCGTGATGGGTACTTTTGCGCCTGGGATGACACGGGGTGGGTTATTTGACTAGTATTGTATGGTACTGTTAGTGACCCGTAATAGTACGTATTAAGTTCTCTGAAAAATATGAGATAATTGATTTCATTTAACAACTTAAATGAATTTATTTGAATGAATGTATATTCTCTACGGTAACAGCGGTCCTTCAAGATCTTCAGACCTCAAATGGTGTGAATATGAAACCATGACTCGTATTTTACATTCAAACAAAAAAAATAGGGCTGTTCTCGAGATTTCGTGCTGTGACATTTAATTTGAATGCATTGTATCCTATGATAGTCCACTGCTGGACGTAGGCCTCTCCTATTAACTATGCGTATAAACGCATTAAGAGGAAAATACCCATAATCGCCACGCTGGGCAAGCGGATTGGCGATCGAGATGATGATGATGATGTATTTATTGCAGAAGCGAAGACAAATAATGGCGGACTTAATGCTATGCCTCAAAATTCTCTTATCATCTCGATACAAATTAAGTTGGCACTGGAGTCGTATCGTTAACACGTATCAAAATTTATCTGGCGTGATAAATTATAATACTGGCTGGTTACACCAGGTAGCATCAAAAACCCCATTCTAAACAAGCTGCTCACACTTCATAAATAACGGGCCATAAACATAAAGAGAAAACATGTTTATATTACGGAAAAATAAATAACTGTTGTACTAAATTGAGGGCACGGAAGGCTTGGAGTGTAGATTATAATTCAGGACGTGTGTTGCACTTTACAACGGAGGGAAAAAGTAGAATAATGTGTTTCTAGAAAGCGGTATTTTGCTTGAATTAGGTTTTTTACAGTAACTTTTAGGAATTATCATATTGATGGATCATCAATTGGAAGATTTTCGTTTAATTAGTAAAGTAGTTTGAAAAGATAAAAATAAATCATATGATTACTCAGTTAGTTCTGTACCTACCTATAAAAACAAAGAAAAATAGGCCTTAAAGCACGCGTAAACAAAGGCTTTCACTAAAAAAAGCTTTTTAATAGTATCGGCTTTTTCAATATATTAATGTTACTTATATTTTTTGAGCAAACAATTGTTTGTATCCTACAAATGCGTTAAATTATCTATTGGGCGGTAGCGGATTAGTAGTTAAGGGTTACCTTTGCAATCGTACATAAGAAAGGTATTGTTGCGGTACAGACGTTACATTGACCACCTAAAATCATTGTGTATTACGATTTGAAAGTGCTTGTTAGTTTTTAACTACCACGCGCCAAATCGGCCAGAGCTGAAGAATGCTACCATTCTCATGTTGGAATTAAGACGGGCAAATCTGCTATTGGGACGCAAGCCAAGAGTATTGAATGAGAGACAGGCAAATATTGTTTTCAAATAAAATGCTAACTTCCAAAATATATTTCAAAATATTCACGTTAAGGTTAAAATATTATGCTGAATGAAATACCTATTGTTACAATTTTTTTTTAACAAAATATAAACAGACTTTTATTGGAAGGTGTCAGAAACAACACTTTCAGCGTCATTCCTCAAGGTATTTCAACAAAATTGTTTTACAGCCCGCAATAAATTCCCATACAAATTTCCCAAACTCACCTGCCAACACTCCACGGATTAACTCAGAGTTACAACTTAAAACGCAAGGTACCTCGTAAATACACATAACGTTTGACACTAACCGTGTTCGAGCACATAAAAAAACATCGTAAAGCGGAAAACTTGAGCATGAACCCGATATTTACGTTATTTAAAAGCTAGGCTTTTTCGTCGTGGAAATTATGACGGATGAAATCCCAGAGTAAGATTTCGCGGCTTAGAGAGGAGACGGGAATCCCTTGAGCCTTCCTGAAAAGACGCTTCCCGGCGTAGTTTTCTTTTTCGGTTGTCTGGTAATATTGTTAGTGATTGATCGTTGGAAGCAATGTCTGTATACTTGGGGATGAGGGCTGAGTTGCGCTAAATGGAGTATTAACATTACTTTGTATTGAGCGTTGAGTCTGGATTCTGCTTGTATACTTTGTTGTGGTTAACAGTCCGGTTGAACCGTGAATGTAATTTGAGCAAGTACTTAATCAAACTACTGAACTCATCTGAGTAAGCTGTATTTGTTAGCCTCCGTAGCCTAGTTGGTAGTCACCCTGTCTACGGAGCTGGAGGTTCCGGGTTCGAATCCCGGCGAGGGCATTATTTGTGTATTTATTTATCATAAATATATTTTCCTTGGTCATGGCTGTCTATGTATTGAAGTATCTATCTATTATACAGGGTGTTTTTCTTCATTTGTTTTAATTTAAGGGAAGCTTATTTAGAGGTCAAATATAATTTATCTAAGAAAATAGTGTCTTAACTCTTACCGTCTGCTTAGTCTTGGTTGGGCCACAAGCACTGACTGTCAACGTCAATGTTAATTATTAACTCTTTATTTAGTTTTCTTCATTGGTTAGGTGTTTTATAATATAATTATAAAAGTAAAATAGGTACAATAAAACATACAAAAACAATACAGTACAAGTAGACACATTATAAATTATTATTATATTTACAAAATTTACTGCAAAAAACTGTTAAAGCAAAAATGGAAAATCCAAGAAGAAAAAGATGGAATACATTTATTTCAGTTAGGTTAATGTCATTGAGTCCTACGCCTTTTCTACTAATGGGTCATAACGGGCTTATAGAAGTTACAACATGAGCTTTAATTTAAATTTAAAATTAGGTTGGCAGCCATGTATTTCATTATGTCTTGTATACACGAGGTGTTTTAAAGTCCAAAAACGCACTACGTGTTTGCCCGAATGCGTTAATAGGGAAATATAGACAGTATAGACTTATCTTGACATTTGTAAGGTAGGGGCTTAAAGGTGTGTTCACAACCCTGCAAATGACAAATAAAAGTACGGGAGTAGAAAAAATAAATAAATCAATCAAACCTAGATCCTGAGTAACCTCAATAAAGCTTAACTTGTATGAGTAGCTACTAGACGACCATACATACATATAATATAAATACATGTATTCTTACAAAGAAAGACAATATAACCTAGGAACAAACATTTGTGATACTAACACAATTTTCTGACCAGGGTCCATGATCTATAAATATGCGATTCAGTTTAAGACCTAATCTGTATCGCGACGTATCGGTACCATAAAATAACTGTCAAAAACCGATAAGAAGAGCCTAAACTGAATGCCGTTAAGAGATCGGGATCTTATTTACTAGGGAGCTAGGTATAAAACCCCGAACCAGTTTGTCTGCACCTGTAATATTTAACATCATTAAAATTCAAAGTAGGTAAAGTAGGTAAACCGTCAAATTGCAGTAATGGCGTCGAATTCAGCATCGCGATAATAGTATCAGCAGAAAGTGAAGACAAATAGCGCCTAAATGAAATAATGCTAAATAAGCAATATGTAAAGTGTCGGAGACGGTAAAACGGAATCAATATGGAGGGTCCAAGTAAAAAGAGAACTGCGACGACGTACAATATTTTTTCAACAACTTATTTATTACCATTTTTCCTCTTTTTAACTGACTTCATAAAAGGAGGAGATTTTTTTGTATAGGAAAACTTTGCACAACGTACAAAATGCAACAGATTTAATCTACATTTAGCTCTAATTTTATATCTTGATCGACAAGACTAGTGCAGAAGTTCCTGTTTCACAATTTTACATTAAAAAACAAAATGTATGTACGTAGATTTTCAAATAGTATGCACTTTTAAAATGTGAAAATTTTCAGGAAATATATACGTAACAAAAATATCAAAAACCTTTTGATTCAAAAACTGTGTAATCAAATGAACCATAACTGCGAGAATTTTTTCTTTTTTGTTTTGAAGTTGGTTTAAAAACTGTTACCTACTTTACTTATACGTATCACCGCACCTAAGAGACGTTTACTTATCTGTATGTAAAGATCCTGACATATTTCGCATCATATTTGATACAGATGCCTGTATATAACAACTAAAAACGTTAAATGGAGCGATCACTAAAAGGATTACGAACTTAATACAATTACCATCTTCAAGATAATGTTTTCAATATAAATAGGGATGATTATGAGTAGTAGTAGTTCAAATAAATTATTTCACATTATACACGACAAAGGTAGTTACTAAAATGTAGATTGCAGTCATTCTTGTATAGTTAGATATTATATTTAACAAATTAGAAAGAACTCACAAGATTGGCATTATACACGTATGACGTCACTTTTGTGAATTTCACAACTTCATAGGTTTGAGGGACGACAGTTTTGAGGGTTCAAAAAAAGATGTTGGTTTGACTTTCCAGTCATCATGCCTAGTATCAGTATTTTTTTGGAAATATTTGAAAATATTCTGCGTCCAGTATGTACATTGCCGATATCGTATCGCCGATGCCGTACGACATAAGAATTTAAACCTTAAATTTTACGTATTTAAAAAACCTACTACGATGGATGATTTAAAAAGCAAAGAACAGTCAGAAAATGAAAAACTTTCAAGGATTGAAAAAAGTTTCGAGGATTAAAAATGGAGAAGAAGAATACGGTAAAAAGCCTATTGCTCATAAATTGGGCCGCACCCACGATGGGGTAAGGAAGCAAACAGCTCCGGGGTAAGTCAATACGCTGACGAAGGCACCTCCGCTACGTTTATCTGTCACCGACAGAGGGATGAGAACAAACCTTTTTCATAATCCGATAAAGCAACTGACCATTTGTGTAGTTGGCCGTGTGGTGACGGCAGTAAGAATACATTTGTCACCAACTCCTCCTGCGGGTGTTGTAAGAGTCGACTAAGGGATTAAAGTGTCACTGACTATTATGTGATAAAAGATTGATGATGGGCAGCAGCGTCATCATAGTGGACACATTACTGCGATTATGGGCATTTACCTCCTAATGCGTCTATATGCATAGTTAATAGGAGAGGCCTACGTCCAGCAGTGGACGATCATAGGCTGATGATGTGATGTAATGAAGATGACGTGGTCAGACCTATTTCACACTTCGTGGTGCCGTTTCAGTTGTCAGGCAATGTGCGTTCAGTTTTTAGGGTTCCGTAGTAATCTAGGAACTCTTATAGTTTCGCCATGTCCGTCTATCGGTCTGTCTGTCTGTCTTGCTGTATGCTGCAAACAGACAGACAGACCAATAGAACGACCGATAGACGAACGGATCAAGAGTTAAGGGGGGCACAATTGTTTTTCTATTCTGGAGCGGTTATCTCCAAAAATATTAACTTTAGAAAGAAAATTGTTTTGAATCCTTTATTCTTTTTAAGAGTTATTCAATGATACCCCACTCTATCCTCGTAAGGCCCATTCTATTTTTAGGACGAGTTAAATAAGGCCCAACGTCCTGTATTTAGGACAACAAAATTTACTCATAACGGCCCATGACGTCACATTTTTCAAAGAAATATGAATTTTATTTTGTAGGTCCCAAAATTAAAAATATAATGTCCTTTTTTTAGGACCCTGGGTTTTTATTTAACTTGTCCTTAAAATAGAATGGGCCTTACGAGGTTAATCAAAATAAAAACAATACTAAAATTTTATCGTACATTATTTACGTACCTTACTGCGACATATTTACTTCTATCTATTTACTATAAAATAAATGCCATAACAGATATCATCCATGTTTTATTATCTTCACAACCAAGATGCTGTGTCAGCCCGAAGGGGCTTCGAGCCCCTACCGTTTAACGGCTAAGTACCCTCCAATAGTATTTACTTTGGGGGCAGGTATCTTTTCAAAAAGGATTTTGTGTTGTACAGACACTAATAGTTCATGTTTCTTGAGGTTTCTATCCTTTGTTGTGATACTGGTAACCTTTTTGGGGTATTTTTGCATTTGTCACCCTGAATAAACAAAATATTTCCTTTGATTCCAGACTCGAAAAATCTTCGTAACTTTAAGTCGGGGGACTGAAGTACTATACCTACGGGCTGTATTGTTGGTTGTATTTTACAATTATTTCTTTGTTTGGGTAATATGTTTTAGCAAAACTGTTCTTCATAATAGACAAATTTAATGTTTACAATTTTTTTTTGTAAAACCAACATAACGTAGGTACTTAAGAATACATCACATCATCAGCCTATGATAGTCCACTGCTGGATGTAGGCCTCTCCTATTAACTATGCGTATAGACGCATTAGGAGGTAAATGCCCATAATCACCACACTGGGCAAGCGGATTGGCGATCGCAGTAATGTGTCCACTATGATGACGCTGCTGCCCATAATCAATCTTTTATCAAATAATGGCAAGCGACTCTTCAATCCCTTAGTCGACTCTTACGACAACCGTAGGAGGAGTTTGGGGTAGTGACAAATGTATTCTTATTGCCGTCACCACACGGCTTTAATACGTAATTCTTTATACAGGGTGGAAAGGGACGACGTTCCTTCCCGCTACCGACCGAGTCTACCAACCATTACGATGAACTTTCAGTATCGGACCAACATCGAAAGCGTACATGGAAAATTTACTTTTCCATAGGTATGTACTATCAAACTCTAATTAATCACTCACTTTGTATGAAGGGTTAATTTTTTTTTTATATTTCGATGTTAGTCCTATACTGAAAGTTCATCGTAATGGTTGGTAGACTCGGTCGGTAGCGGGAAGGAACATCGTCCCATTCCACCCTGTATATTA
Organism: Thaumatotibia leucotreta; assembly: GCA_025490895.1. Classification (NCBI taxonomy): domain Eukaryota; kingdom Metazoa; phylum Arthropoda; class Insecta; order Lepidoptera; family Tortricidae; genus Thaumatotibia; species Thaumatotibia leucotreta. The sequence goes on along the minus strand of JALPQI010005224.1, from coordinate 50,657 downwards.
TCTCGTTACCTACTAGCTTACCATAGTAAAAAAGTTGCAAAGTAGCACCAAAGTAGGTACACGCAGAATGGAAAATAATAGAATACGATAATCACGGGTTTTGATAAAAAGTTTCAGTAATTTCCCAACATAAGTTACTTAAATCACAGAAAAAGTAAAACACAAAACAGACCCGAATAAAGCAAACGACGTTAGCAAATTAGTGAATGTGTCTCGGAAAAGGGAGGTTTTGAATAATTGTACCAAAGAATTTTCATTAGGCACCTACCGGACTGACCACATGCCATGGGACCCGTGTCAACCACCTCGGATTAGGTAACTCTCATACCCTTTTCAGTTTTATAAACCGCGCTTCTTTCATAATGAATGTACCTAACATAACGTATAAGACCGGACTATTTTTCGGTGAGTTGGAAGGATGTCACAAAAAATTCATAAAATTCTCACTAACTTTTTCGTGCAGATGTGTATTGTACGTGATAATAAAGAAATCAAGCTTTCAATATAAATTTACTTATTGCCGCTCAGCCGAATAGCTTACCAGTAATCGACACTCAAACTTGCACTATTTTTTTTCAAGTCACTCATCCGAAAAACCTACTTAGCTTAAGATCGGACTAGTATCTAATTTCAACTCTAAAGTAAGGAGCAGAAGGTGCAGAGGTTTTTTTAAACGTTCCTAGCTCACGGCTGATGCGACTGAGCGGTTGCTGCATACTAGTGACAGGGGCGGGGTGAAATGGTGTCATCCGATCTTACATTAGATCCGATCTTAGCCGGGTGTACCTTACCAATTCTTAGTAGAATCTAAAACAAAATTTAAACAAATAGGACGTGGCTGACTTTGCATAGCATTTGACGTTTTAGACACATATCGTGAAACACGTTCGCAGATATATAATTATTATTTTTACGTAAACACTAATAAATATCAATAATATTAACTAAAAATGTATGTTAACTCAAAGTTTAAAGATTTAAGTCTGTAATAAAACCAAGTTTGAGTTCTAAATGTGCATGATTATGGGATACCTAATGCAAGTTTTTACTGTACTGTACTGACTGCACAGTGCACAAGTCTTCTGATAAAAAGGGTCATCAGTGCAATCTTTCTGTCAAATTATTTGAAGTGTGTAAGTACTCCAGCTCCACATACATTATTTTAAAAGGACGTGATATTTTTTACATTTAAATAAACAGATAAATTGACTGTTCAACCGATGAACTGAATGATGATTGATGAAGAGAATGAGGACTTATTGAGGAATGAGCAGCTGAAGACTATTTTTACAGAACTATTGAGTTAACTGACAAAGACAGTAAAAAAATCAGCAAGTATTATAATACGCAGAAAAGTGTGTCGAGATAAAATTATCATTTTTTTTATAAAAAAACGGTCAAATGCGAATCAATGTCACGCTCAGAGGGGTTACTTGGTATCCTCATGTTTTTTTTAGTTATAACGGCGGTAGCTTTTTGGTTGATGATTTTATGCTCGGTGCACACTCGTCTCCTTTATCAAATTTCGATTCATCTTTACTACATCATAAAATATATCACTGGGTTTGCAATGATATATTTTATGCGTCCATGTCCAAAACTATCCACTTATTTTATCCAAAGCCGTTGTACAGAAAGTTTGTGGGCACATTTTATTAGTAGGGTGGGTAAGTTTATGTCCACTTGAGAGTCAACAAGGCAGTGATGTCTGGGGCTGGACAACGGGCGTATCGGGCCGTCGACGTATTTATTTTATAAATACGAGTAGAAAACTTGACGTATCGCTTACAAATACAATGCCGTTGGACATTTTGGAATGGTCATGGAAAAAATATTTATATATTACTTTTTACTATTTTATTGAATGTCGTGGGTTAATATCTTATATTTATAATTACTACTACTTATAAATAGGTAAAGTTATTTGATTTAACCATTCACGATTTTTACATGTTATTTTAAAATGAAACGAGAGTTAGTCACTAATAAATATGCTTGGAAAATTACCTATGATATTTCGAGTACCCAAGGCATTACTTGTGGCAATAATTTGCAGTAGGTACACATTTTTAGGGTTCCGTAGCCAAAATGGCAATAACGGAACCCTTATAGATTCGTCATGTCCGTCTGTCCGTCTGTCACAGCCGATTTACTCGGAAACTATAAATGCTACAGTAACGAAATTTGGTAAGGATAATATGTGTTGTACAAACCGCTACAGGATTATGATACTAAATTGTAAAAAAAACCATTGGGATGGGGGCCCTCCATACATGTAACTGAGGGATAGAACATTTTTTTTAGTTGTTTATAAGCGTGTGGGGTATTAATAGAAAGATCTTTGAAAATGATATCAAGGTTTATAAATCTCATTTTTATTTAAGCAAATCGTTTTCGAGATCTCAGCTCTAAAAGTCTGAAATTTGTGTCCCCCCCTCTATTTTTTAAACTACGCGATATAAAATTCTAAAAAAAATATATGTTATGTATGTCGGAGTCGCGCTTCAGTTGGCGCAGACCTGTACGACACGTCGAGTCATCGAACGCCAGAATAGTCTTATTTACAATGATAACAGTTTTGTTTGCAATGTTTACAATTAATTTGTTAAGAGTTTCTAAATCTAGAAAACGATAAGCAATGTATTGCTTCGAGTGGTCTTTGCTTTGGTCCATGAAGGTAGAGGATAAAATCCGGTTGAGATCTACCCGCCTGTGAAGCAGGTAGTTTATGACCTGACAGTATAAAAGGTCACTAGCGCTGTTTTCATGATGCATTGGCATTCGCGCGTTAGACTTAGAAAGAAGTCATTCTTGCTTTAGACATTGGAAAGTCAATTCATTCTGATTCCCGCGTTAGACTTCGAAAGATTGATTCTTGCCTAGACTTGGAATAGATTCAGATAATGATCATTCCTTCCCTTAAGTCAGTCTATCTTGAGACCGCGAATAGATTTGATTAAGTACACTCCAGAGTAAGAGGAGTTTGACTAGATTCAATAGTTCGTTAGATTCAGATTCAGATCCTAGCATCCTGACGAAAGACGTTATATTTCTTGTGTTTTGAAATTGGTAAAGCATGGACTCAAACTTAGAACTCTCCAGTCGTTTTCCATAAGTTGTTGTTGTTGTTTAAAGTGTAAGATTAATCGTGTTTTAAGTGTGTACCTATTGTAATGATCTAAAATTGTAATTACCAATGATTTGAAAAGATTAAACATACAACCCGCTGAGTTTCTTCCTGGTTCTTCTCTGTTGTGGTTTAAATCTTGCGAACCAGAGTAGTAATAAAAAAAGATCTTATTTCATCTTGTGTTTTCATTATCAGTCCATGCCTACACGCATAAGTGCGTAGATTCAGTATTCTTACTACTTTAGATAGCTAAACCATCTCCCTATAGCTCGGCCGGAACCTGATATAAAAGGGCCCTACGCCGAAATGTACATTAATTAACTTTATCAACGATTTTTGGTTTGATTAAATTATCTCTTATAGTTTTTGAGGTAAGTTGATTTAACTGTATTTTTTTAATAATAAATTGATAATGGTACGGAACCCTTCGCGCGCGAGTCCGACTCGCACTCGCTCGGTTTTTTTTTGTAATAATATACGCCTATGTGAAACACAAATTTCATTTTATTTTTCCTCAAAAACTACATAAATTAGAAACACGGGGGTTTTAATCTCGCATACATAGGTACTGATCTATCTAAACTACAGTAATTTTCAATAAAACGGGGATTGCCCTTTTGTTGGCTTCCATGCAACACTGTGTACCTACTAGAGAATGATACGATGCCGTTTTCGGAACATTGGAGGCAGATTTAGGTATTTAAAAGCACAGTTATTTATACTTGTATTTGTATTTGTACGTAATTTGATTTTTTCTATAAAACTTGTGACATTGGCACAGGTTCCTTTAATTGAGGGAAACGTGGTGTTAAGTTAGATCGATTTGCGTAAGGATGTCCCATGATACTACTACATCATCAGCCTATCTCAGTCCACTGTTGGACGTAGGCCTCTCCTACTAACTATGCGTATAAACGCATTAGGAGGTAAATGCCCATAATCACCACGCTGGGCATGCGGATTGGCGATCGCAGTAATGTGTCCACTATGATGACGCTGCTGCCCGTCATCAATCAAATCAAAGAATGGTTAGTGATACTAATTCAATCCCTTAGTCGACTCTTACGACTCCCGGGGGAAGACTTGGGGTGGTGACAAATGTATTGTTACTGCCGTCACCACACGGCATGATACCTACTACTACTGATGTAGCCACAGCGAACCCGTCGATATTCTATTCATGCCTCTTTTAATGCAATGATTCAAACTCAGAATATCAATAATTTTAACATTTAATTGAAAACAAACGTCTTACACGGTGAAGAGAACGGGTAGGTATACAAAATTATTAACAACGATGCCCTTTAGCGCCTGATAAAATTGCACTGCAACAAATCACACGTGTAGGACACTATCACGTTCAGGAGCTAACCCTAGCAATGGTAGGTACCATTGCTCTGTTTTCTTGTAACAATTTTAATCATACAAACACTATTTCCATTCTTCATAGAAAGCAAAGGAGCTTACTACATTTTGACGGCTGACAAGCATCAAATACCTTTTTAAAAGAGCTCGTATCCTTATCCTGATTCAATGCTGATATACGAGGTAGCTAAAAGTAGTGACAGTTTTATAATGAGTTTTGGTTTACAGCCGACGATTTGTAGTCAGACTACTTACTGCTCATAATTATAAATGTCAGTCTAAACAGAATACACTCGACTTAATCATAAATCTGGCACCCTAGTGAAAAGGGGTATAATTCGAAATTTGCCACTTTACAGGAGAGCCAAAAAACGATTGGCGAAATTATTCAAAATTACTGTGCCGAAATGGCTAAAGAATTCGAATAACTTTAAATGTACTTTGAGTAAATACAACGCGCTCTTTCACATGCCGTCATTGGTTTATGGCTAAAATCAATAGTTTAAAAAAAAATTTACTTGTACCCGCTGAAATAAATGCTATTTAGAAATATAACCAAATTAGTACCCCTTTTCACATATATTGGACATTAGTGAAAACGGGTATACATTAAACTTATTTTATAATAACTCTTTTTGAGATGTACTTCTACGAAAAAAAATTAGCTATGTTTGTTTGCGAAATTAATTTTAATGGCATAGCATGTACGTATACAATATAATCCCAAAAAAACCGACCTATACCATTGTGCACAAAATGTTAGTAACGTGTAAAAGGAAATAACAAGATTTATATTAATCACTTTATTCAATTCTATCCAAATTCTATGAAATAAGTTACAATAAAAATATTTCTTTTTTCCATTTATTATGAGAAATTATTTCCTTGAATTAAAAAAATATTACTTCTTTTCAACAGCCAAAACACAACGCATCATAAAATGAAATGTTTTTAAATTTCATAATACCAAAAAATACCATAATGTAGCATTTATTTTATTCATTATTAGTAATCATAGTACAAATAGTCCTACTGTCAGAATTATAACTTTATGCCCTGGATGTCGTGCGCGCAGCTAGGTAGGTACGTTCCGTAACGCCTGAATGGCAGTTTTGTATCTTATCGAGTCCCCTAAAATAACATTATATTGAAAAGCGATATTTTATTTAAAAAAACTATTGTCTATAGCCTATCGTAATGGACATTACGATACAACTGTGAAAAAAAATAAGTTCGAAATAAGCATAAATAAAGCAAAGCACGACCAAAGGGAGTGTTTTAAATAATTTAAATCGACACGATTTACGAATTTAATTTTTGCATGTGTTTCGTACGAGCTTTTTCAGTACACATGGCCTTCCGAAGTTTTCAACCAGGCAAGATATAAACGACTCCTCGCACTAGTGTGTAAAGAAGTTATTCCAGTTGTTTCGGATAAAAATAGTGACGTTGCATTGCAGTACTCTGTATGGAATCTTAATAAACAAACTTTAATTAATCGACGAGTATAAAAAGCCTGTCACTATTATGTTCTATCGATTACAATTCTTATAAAAGTGGTATAGGTAAATATAGGTACGATCAACTTGAATTATTGTGTTAATTATACATTAACTTTATTTATTTCGTTAGTAGACAATTTAAAAAAATATTGTGATAACATTGTTTTCATTATGTTAGCATTCGTAAAAAGTGGCCAGGCATGGTTTCCGGGTGGCTGTTTTGAAATTGTTCTAATCACATGTTTCTGGAGTAATATAGATATTGCAATAGCCTTAGATAGAACAGCAGCAAATACTCGTACAAGGCTATTATAGCGCGCTTTCTATATTACCTAGATCATTAAGTAAAATTGTTACTACAATTAAAAAAAGTATTTGCGTTAGGTCATTTAAAACTGTCAACACAAACTAATATTACTAACATAGGTTTTAACAAATAAGCAGCAGAATTTAACAGCTTGAATTTGAAAAACAATCATACTTTAAGAAAATCATTAACCACTAAGTAAATTAAATTTTAAAAATTAACACTATTTTAAACATTGTGCATACAATATAACGAAACTTAGTGTAAAATGGTACAACTTAGTACAAATCCGTCAATTTACTGGTGTTAAATGTTAAGTAATACTTTTTAATTTAGTGCAAACGGATATAATTCCCTGTAAAACTGTAATTGTAAGTGATTAAAGTCGACTTGTACCCGTAACAACATAATTTTATTCGGAAATATGGATTTATGTCGAATTGTATCTCAAAAAATGTGTTTATTGTTCGTGTAAAGTGATTTAAATACACATGGATCCTCATTATCCGAGTGACCATCAAGAGAATATGAGTAGTTATAGCGTTACACACAACTAAAATGCAAATGCGTAAAACTTAGCTACACTAATACCTTTTGTAACTTTACAACGATATACTTTTTTTGGTTGTAAGAATTTATTTCCACTTATACCTGACACTGCATGGTCATTTGTGTTGGTTATACCATATTACACGACCGTAACTCTGTCAATTTACGTGATATCTTAGATCCTTTTACACCAACAGATGCCATTTTTTTTTTGAAATTTTTTGGTATACTTAACTCAATTTGGCCAAAATTCGACTTATACCCCTTTTCACTAGGGTGCCAGAAATTAGTCTGTCGCATTCGGTTTCCCAACGCTAACATTTGCTGGAGTTGGCACACAAAGCAACACTTCACTGTACATAGATGGATCTTATTACAAAGGCCGTAAGGTCTACCAATGGATGGTTTATATTTGCCGGAGCTGGTAAAGGAGGTTGTTTGTTCTGAGAACCGCTGCTACGGTTATTAAACAAATACCCTGCTTTAGAACAATATCAACATGAAAACTAGAATTGGTATGAATTTATGGAACTTAAATATTTTTGTTTTAAGAGGGAAACGTAATGCCGTACCAGCACCAAGTCTAGCATATCCAACGTTGACGCGACTCGTCCTTCCGTCACCGTACTAATCACGAAACGATAATGACAAATCGGAGTAGTTGAAACGCACAGCGGAGAATCATTCACCTACGCGAAGAGTTTAGGAATTTGACCAAATGATACAGGAAGTAGGTATAATAATTTATATTTTACGGGTTCCCTCTATCTGGCATATTTTTTTTGTCCGAAACACTTAGGACATATAACAGACTTGGCATAATCTTAATGAGGCAAAAACATCGGCATAAATAACAATATTTCGAACATTACTTTGCCCGAAACTATCTTGACATATTATTATTTACGCAAACATAAAGAAAGAAGACTTATACATAAGACGAATTCGATTTGCATATTTTATTTTGGCATATAGCCACATGTTCGAAACTTACCTTGCATTTTTCGTTAGGCAGAATTTGTTGTGGGGGTGAAAATTTCTACAGTGAGCGAGCGAAGCGAGCGAACAAAACCTTCCGGGGCAGATCCGACTCGGATAGGTTAGATTAGAAGACTAAGGCGGGAGCTTTGTTCGAGGTTTTTTTTAGCAACCTAGAAAGTACTCAGCTCAGTAACACAGTTTAAGTAACGTACAGAATATTACTACTACCTCGAATATATTAAGAGGTATCTGTTATCTAAAACAAACATATATGCCGATACTTTTTATGCACATCCAGATTATGCCTCGTCATAAATAGGACCATCGTAATTATGCTCACATAATATTCGAACAACTCGAAATCTGCCACAACGAAATATGCTAAAGTTGAGTATGCCACAACAGTTTCTGTACAAAGCCCATTATGACTACATAGTTTATGCCATATAGAATTATTCATAAAAGAATTATACCACAACAGGGTGAACCATCTTGGGCCATCTTACACAAATCAACCTAGTCCAACGGTAAGCTCAATTAAGGCTTGTGATGTGGGTACCAGGCGACGAATATTTGTGATAAATAAATACACTATTAATGCCCTCGCCGGGATTTGAACCCGGAACCTTCAGCTTCGAGGCTGACAATGATTATTTATCGGTTGTTTATTTATTTAAATCAGATGGAAGATAGATCACACGTTGCTATACAATCCCAGAACCAATTATCACTACAATGGTGTCTCTAGAACTACTCAAGCCCCACAGAGGTCATTAGTAATCTGTAATGAGACCTACGTGCCTAATGCGTGGCTGTCCTAATTGGATTTGCAAACCAATTAATGCTTAACATTCGGCTCATTATACGGCATGCGTCGATAATGCCGAGCCATTGTAATTAATTAATTCTTGATTGGATTAAGACAGCTTTAAGTAAAGCCAAAGCATTGATCCTAATTCTGGCTTTATTGGTTGGCACAAATCATCATCATTATCAGTTCACGTAACTAAACCGAAAAAAACTGACGAATTCCTCTCATAACGTGTCAGCGTTGCAACGACAAACGGGTCTTAACCGTTTCAGTGCGGATGACACGCCAGTCGTGTCATGAATATTTTTAACGAATGGCGTATGACACGATAGGCGTGTCATCATATTCTATGGCGTAAGGCGCGCTTGGCGTATCATGAAAAAATTGTTCGCCACCATAGACAAAAGTTTTTTGAAAATGGAACACGCAACGAATCGGTTTCGAGTAAACTTACGTTTAATTTTACGAGTATTCTGACGTTTCAGGCATAACATTACACCCGTGGTCGCAGGCACCTGTTAAAATATGAGTGATAATCGTCAAAGCTTAAATCAATATAAACACTGCCAGAATCCTCGATTGTCTTTGTTTTATTCAATATAAGTTGATATGTAAATAAAGATTGGAGATCTACGCTAGCTAGCTTTGAAAATCTAACTAATTCATAGATTCTACTGTTCCCAAACTCTTAGTAAGGTTACCGCTACATTGATCCATGCATTAGCAGGCTTTGTCCGCTGCCAAATGGCGAGCAATCAAGTAAATGGCGGATTTGCCACAATGGTCGTTCACGGGAACGTTATTGTTTTCCGACAAGTTAATGCCTATAGTTACTGGTTAAATTTTTACTTCATGATTTTTGAAAGATGTAAATTTAAATTTTAAAGGATGTATTTTACTTACTTAACCAAATATTAAATAGGTATAGTAGGGCGTTTTCCAAAAAGAAACTCGAAAACCTCATCATCATCATCATCTCTTAACTTATACGTATAGACGCATTAGGAGGGAAATGCACATAATCGCCACGCTGGGCAAGCGGATTGGCAATCGCAGTAATGTGTCCACTATGATGACGCTGCCGCTCATATTATGGTCACTAAATAATCTGTACCTATATTACTTATTCTGAGTGAGCTCCTCAAATCTAGGTAATAATTGAAATAAAAATCAATTATTATCTAGACTCTCACTCAAATATGAAGCAGAAATATTTACCTACAGATATACAACTCATACAGTACCTGTTTGTTCTCATCGACATTGTATTTGCTCTTGAGATTTGATTACTAAAACCACCCTAACAATTTTCATGCTTGTGTTAACATGCCTTTAATCAAGACCGGTTTCTTGGTATTATCATCATCATCAACCTATCTCACTTCCCTGCTACCTTAGGCCACTCTATAAAACTACGTCAAAATGAAAACTAGTTTGAAATGTCTTACAATCTGATTGATAGCGTTACTTTGACGTGGTTCCTGAGTGATTATGTTATGTCCTGAATTACATTACAACATTGCACAGGATGGCAAAATTATATGAATTTATATCACGAACATCAAAACTAACAAAATAGTAAAATTTGAAATAATCATGTCAAAAAAAGTCCCATTACCTATGCGTTTTCGCGCACACATCAGCCTATCTCAGTCTCAGCTAAATATTGTACCTACTCACAAAACAGATTACGTAAATCAAATCTTATGGTCGTTTTAAGTCAAAGACCTCTGAGTTAGCTGCGTTTCGTTAGTAGGTACCAATATTACGTATACCAATCGTCAGTAGGTAGGATAGCGAATGTAAATAAATATGGCTGACTTTCCATAGCATTTGACGTCTTTGACACATATCGTGAAACACGTCCGCAAATATATTTTTACGTTAATATTAATAAGTATTCAATAATTTTAACTAAAAATATATTATATGTGAATTCAGGTTTAAGGTGCATTCAAGCGAGCATTCGCTATTCTATTCCCTACTCTACGAAATCAACGAATCACGTTTTGTGTATCGATCGAATTTCGTAGAGTAGGGGATTAGAATAGCGAATGATCGGTGGATGCACCTTAAGGTTTAACCAAGATTGTGTTCTAAAAGTGTGTGATTATGGAATAATGCAAGTTTTAGGGTTATTTAATTTTTTTTGGATTCTACTAACGGTTGGTAAAGCTACTGAGTTCATTTTCGTACCACGAGTTGCCAAGTAACGTTAGCGTTAGGTCCATACGTAAAGTGCATCACGCTGGCTCAAATAAATCAGCGCAAGGCGTGATAGAATGCTTTTCGTATCGAGAAAAACCTAACGTTACCGATACTCATGGTAAATAAGGACTTCATCAGGATCATATATTCCATAAATAGTAAATTCCAGGAGTCAGTGGGATTATAATAGTACAGTCAAGGGCATTAATATATATACACTTCTCCATACTGATCCCTTACAAATGAGCCCTAATTAATATATATATATATATTAATTAATGCACTCGACTGCACATTGTGTAATCGTTTGTCGTTGTTGCCGTGAGATAGCTTAGGATGGTCCCGTTTTATCCATTTATCGTCCTACGCGTCACTTTCCCACTTGCATAACTGTACCTGTAGGCTCAGCACAGGATTAATGCGACAATATGTCGCCATGAGATAGACTATTCATCACTCTTTTATTCATATAGTTAGTACAAGATGGAAAACCGGCGACGTATTGACATACCAATCATGTGCTAAGCATACTGACGGCGACGCCGACAAACGATTAGACGCTGTATACTCCATTTCAAATACCATGGCCCGATGCCACTTCTAACTTTTAAGTAAGATAATTTGATGAAAGACTTCGTGCTAGCACCAACCCCCGGTTCAGAAATGTGTACAATAGCAACGTGCTGCCGCAAATGTCTGTAGAGTTTCCATACATACTCCGATGGCGTCATCTAATATAAGAAGGCAGGCTGAAGTAAGTAGTTTTTGACCAAAATCGCTGACTTTACTTTCTTTGACTTGGAGGATCTAAATCTTAGTAAATTTATTAGTATTAGTAAATAGTCTACTAGATCTATGTACATCTAGAAAACTATTTAAGTACTAGATCCTCCAAGTTATTTGGTCATTTAATATAGTATTTGAAATGGAGTATTCCATCATAAGCCTACAGCCCGCGAACCACTCTCTCTCGCACTAGGGAATTGTCGTAAGCGTGACAGGGACGCAACACTTCGTCCGTGGTTCGCGGTAGGGGCTCAGGTTCTAACAAGTTCTAGAAAGTGACGAGTAGCGATTATTGCGTAGCCATGGTAAGCTGAATATGAATAATAGGTTTCAATATTTTTATTATCATTATGTATCGTCGCATAGAATATAAGTTTTGACATTATTCAATCATTGAAAAATCAAGGCCAAAATTGATTCTACTTTTTCAATATTTTTTGATTTTTCAATGATTGAATAATGTCGAAACTAATAGACATTTTTAAAATTTGAATAAATAGAACTCCTGGCTGTGGTGTTAGAAATTTATTTTATACATATAATTTTGATATGATTTTCTCTCGATTTGGTAATTTTTCTTACGTTTAACTAGTTTATAAAATTTTTGTTTTAAGTAAAAAACGGTTCACTTCCGTATATCAACTTAGTTTTTGACTCCATGTTTACTGTTTCACTGTTATGATTTAATTAACAGGAACTACAAAAAATCTACTTAAAATCAGTTAATAAGGTGTCTGCATAAATTTAAGATATTTATTAACAACATGTTTTTACATCTAAGTGTACCTAAATAATTCTTACCCAGTGAATCATCAGCAGGTATAACAACGGATACTAAAATGTAAATAAATGTAATAAATTATGTTAAATCTGGGAGTTTTTGTAATAAAGGCAGCGCGAGTCGCGAAAGATGTTCCGTAGATATTTGAAAGACGTAAAATAATAAATTTAAAATACTGCTACGATTGAACAACATATTGGCCAAAAGCACGTCGGGACATGCTCAGTGTAGGATTCCCTTGTTGCACTGCCGACATATCGATGCTTATCATGAATAACGCTGCATTTCAAAATACTACAGTGTCGTCATTTCAATTCTAATAATGAAGCACTGGAATTCAAATTAGAAGCAAATTTTATTTTGTATTACAGCGTTGTTATGACAAGCAACGATATTTGAAAGGGGTAGAACACCAGGATATAATATAACTAACAAACAGGCGTACCTCTCTTAGCACTAAGTACTCAAATTAGTTGATGAACGTTAAATAGTTGTACCTACTTAATTCAGCAATTATTATTTTAAGCTGTAACCTATAATGGTTTTAAATATTGAGCAGCAGGCCAATCGTATACGGTAAGCGATAATAAGTCACGTGACCATAATAATGTATGGAAATGGTCACGTGACTTTTCGTTCGTATCTGTCGGTCTCATACATTTATTACTTATCGTATACGATTGCAGAATGGCATCTTGGCTAGGCCTGCAGGGAGAGTTTACAAAAACAATATTTCACACTGATCCCCATTGATTTTCAAAAATCTATCCGAACACCTTCCCCATTAGGTGTGCTCGCGGTTCTGAATTAGTATGTAAATTTCTTCCTATACAAATTCAGAAACGGGAGCACGCCCTATTCCCCATTTTATAAATACGAAATAGAAATATATATATATATCATGACTCCAATCATGTTCTAAGCTGCATCTTAGAAGATTAAGATTTTAATTCATATTGACGAATCCCCGTATATAGCTGTACCCTAAAATTACCATGAAATTCTGCCTTACCTGACCGTCCCGTCATTCTTTATTTGGTTCTCACCAAGTTAAAACGAAACAAGTATTCAACAAAATTATTCGAGCAAAATAATCTTCTCGTTTTATCTCGGTATTAATTCAAGCATTTACTTCATGGTGAAAAATGTGGAAGTTACTATTATTAATGTTTATTAGTGCTGTTGCTAAAGAAAGTGTGTTTTATGATACTTTTCACGGAAAACCTATAAGTCAACAAGAATTCACTCAGCGTGTTAAGGCAAATACGACATTGTAAGTTAAAATGTTATTTTTAACTTATTTGAAAGCAATTGACTATACAGGGCGTCCGAAAACTAAAGGATATGAAGGGAAAGTACTTTAGATATCAGAGATAAGGTATTTTACTCAAATAAGACTTATTGTTATTTTTAAAAGCTAGTAACTCTACATTCAAAGATTTTCTAAAAAATACTTGCATCATCTGGAAATCGAGCCGACTAAAATGTGAAAAAAAAACACTCCTCTATTTTTAACCGACTTCAAAAAGGAGGAGGTTTACAATTCGTCGAAATCTTTTTTTTTATGTATGTTCCCCGATTACTCAAAGACGCGTGGACCGATTTGAAAAATTCTTTTTTTGTTTGTAAGGGTATACCTTCTAGTTAGTCCCATTGTCACCGAATTCAGATCTGATGATGGGATCCTGGAGAAATCGAGGGAACTCTTCAAATGTTGTAGGCACACATGATATTTTCCATTTATTTTTGATGACTAATCAAGTATTTGCGTCTAGTCATGGACGTCCCAAGTAACAAAGCGAATCTAAAAAGGGGATATAAGATATCTAATAGACTTCGATTTGATTGTCTACCATAAGAGTAACATTGCCCCCAAGCTATCTTCAATAACGCTCATAGATAGTCTATAGTAAAGTGGGCACAACCTTGTAACTATTCATAAGTCTCCTTCTAGAAACCACGAATAGACAGAGTTAAGAATTAAACATTTTCAAATAGTCTTAAGGCATTCTTCTAGAGTCTTTCTATACTATTTATAGACCACGATATGCACTAGTAGATGGTTAATAGATAAGCTTGAGAGCTAAACAGAAGTATTTACCTGAGAAGTTTTAAAACCAAATTAACTCAACCCTGCCAACCTTAAGAAAGATTTTAATAGAAATAGACAACGATACGTATAATGGCGCATATCTCAAAAGAATAATGCTAAGGTAATATTACAAAATGGCGTGACAAATTTCTAACTTCTTATTTCATGCGCCTAGTTTTCATCGGCTAATACTGATACTTAAACTTGCAAAACTTGGTGCGGATGAAAGTCTCTCGCTGAATTTGTGTAAAACTCTCTTTAAATAAGAGCGCCCGCTTGAAATGTAATATTTAATAAAATATTAACCAAATATAAAAATATTAAAAAAATATATATTGTGTTTATATGTTTAAGCAATTTGTTTCATTCATAATAATAGTACATTAAAAAGTATAGGACGATTTGTTACAGAGAATATATTCATAAAAGTACAAAAACAAGCCCAACAATAGTTCGCTACAATAATTTCACAAAATATTAGGCAGCAAAAATGGCGTCTAGTCAAACTTGTCTAGAAAAAATATTTCTTTAAAACAAAGTTTCTAAAGAATAATCTGTAGTATAGCTCTAGTAAATGACAAGACTATTTTTACTTGTTGGAAACCAAACTTCCTAGTCGAGGAATAAACTGGTTTATGAGTGGTTTAAGATTACCTATAAACTGCCATTTTTGTAAACTGTTTTAACTTCTCACAGTATTTCTAGATATCAATCAGGGAACTGGCATTTTAACTGCGTTGTGTATCATTTTGGATGGATTAATGCAGAACGAATTCAAGAAGTTACCTTCTTAAAGAAATTTGTTTTTTATTTGTTGACAATATGAAATAATGTAATGGTATAGTCGCAACTTCGCGCCGCCGGCGTGCGCGCGTGCGGAGTAGTCGCGAGACGCACGTCTTGAGATGTTGAATTGTTTGGTGTATCCACGGTTCACGCGGCCGATTTGTAGCAGTTCTAACGTGTTATGTTTAGTTTTATCAGTGTATTTGAAGAGAGCGGAAAGTTTATTTTTTGTGGATCGTATTAAATTAGGTAGATATATCTAAATTATCATATTCGTACCTATCTATATAAAGTTTCCCCGATTTCTAAGAATGAACATTTGACACGCATTGTTTATTTATTTATAGGTAGATGGAACCATTTCGTAATTAAAATTATTGTCTAATCTTTATTTATTATTTTAATAATCTTACCCGCTTTATTTATGAGTCGCAAATCAGAATCGGAACTCCTTTTGCTCCTTCTCTGTATTTTCTTCTATTTTTAAATATTTGCTGACTCTCCGACGAAAGCCACCAGATCTTTTAATTTGTTTTACTGTCTCCATTGCATAAAGCCAGCTGATCTAGTAAAATTGCACTTATTTACATTATCTTTAAGCAAATAAACACTGGAACCACTATTTCACTAACATATTATTAGACTTACTGAAAAATATCTACAAAAGTAGTTTATGTAGACTTTAGTCTTTTTATAAACAAACATAAGAGCACCACTAGCTAATACGGAATATCTGTAGAAAGTTAAATCTTAACATTTACCATCTTATCTAATAAAATACTGGAAAATAGGTACCTTTAGGCTTTATTAACTATTTATAGAACAATATGTCCTAAGATAATCGTCATACCTAGAAATGTACTTAAAATACGTGTTTTATAGATCAAATCATCTAAAAAAAATCAAATATGAGAAAAGATACACTATAAGAATACTTTTTCTTCATAGAAACCATTTATAGAAAGCCCTTATCTAAAAATAAACTGCGAATAGACTATCAATAGATAAATTCGTTTTAAGCCTTCAGGCCCATGTTACTTGGGGTTTTAAGTTGGTGATCTGATGATGGAAGGTACAACTCCTTAGCAATTAGGAGTTGAGGGATAATTCTTTAAGTGTAACATATTTCGTGTATTTTGGAAGCTATTTGAGTATTTGCCTTTAGGTGGTCATCCTTTCATGTTGGTGAGCTGATGATGAAAGGTACAACTCCTTAGATATTAGGAGTTGGAGGATAATTCTTTGAATATAACATCTGTCATACATTTTCGAGATCTATTCAAGTGTTTGCTTAGTAGTTATGACATGTTGGTTAGCGGTTAGTGATTCTTTAAATAATAAAGGCATGCTAAGGCCTATAATCTTTGAAATTATTCATACCAGCTGATGATACAATGTATATCTCCTAGATAATGGGATAATTCTTTGAATATTTAAGTTATCCAGTTCAGGTTTTCTGGCCTATTACAGTGCAGTACATTCTAATTATAATTATTTAGAGCATACTAAATAACGATTTTACACTACTAAAAAGCAAAAAATAAAATATTTTATAATAAAAATAAAACCGCCTTCAAAAATACGCCCGAACTAAAAAGTAAAAAATAATTTAAGACTTCTTAGGATTTCCTACCCAAACCTTTAAACCTTTTACCCTATTAATTGAAATAAAATATGATGGCTAGGTATCCTACAGATTTCTTAGAAGTCGGTGCCAAGCCAAATATGTTCACTTCGCGAGTATATGACTGTATTTGATAAAGCTTTGTAACTTACTGTCACTCCGGTTATGCTTTCATCAAAATGACTGAGGTAGATCATTTTGTTGATAAAACATAATCGGAGTGACAGTAAGTTACAAGGCTCCATCTAATAAGGACTGTTCATTTTACTAAGCGGACATGAAAAATCTCACGTACCTAAATATTTTTTTCTTTTATCATATTTTATTTTTATTTGTGAAATATTATTTAACTAAAAATAGACAAATAATAAGTAATGTCTCAATTAATATATTAATTATTGGCAACTACATTTTTAGACTACTGTTTGGCCACGAAACTTATGTTCTGCAAACTACTTTTTGACATTTTACGACTAGTTGCGAACTTACACGTTTGAATTTTTTCAATGATTTAGTTTTTCGTCTATCGTTTCTTAAGTGTACCTTCACAATAGGCCATTACCGCTATATAGGATGAAGATGAAGATAATTTTATGGATGTCGTCTTTTTGAACAAATTCTATGATTATTTAATTAAATAGCTCTAATGTCTAACCCTTATGATGTGCCCTTGCCAAATTAGACCAAAATAACCGGTGAGAGATACTAATGTCTTCGATAGACATAAAAAACCGATTTTGGATGCAATATTTTCTATAAATATCCCAGCTAACTTGGTCCTGTTGCGAAATAGGAAGCAGTTAAAAGACCATATAATCAAATTGCCTGCCAAGCAAGGGCGTTCTTCCCGAAATTGTTTTTTGTATGATTTTCTACTCAGACACATACTCTTCTACGACAGGATGACAGTATTAGGACTGCGGTAATGTCATTACTATCATATTTTAGGTACCTTTTGTGGGCCACCAAAATGCAAAAATTCCATACTTTTTTAGTGAAACAACGTAAAGTTCAATAGCCAATTTTAAGGTATGCAACTAAGATTTCTGTGTTTAGACTTCGTTGAATCTTCAAGCATATGACACTCTCTAAATTGTTTAATGATTTAGTATAACGTCGACTTAAAATGTCCTAGATATTTGCAATCTTTCACAGTGAATATTTTTCTGTACACCATTGTGCAGAATCAATTTACGATTATCAAATTGAATATGTCTTATCAGATATAGTAATGGATACTTGAAAAGCAAACATATATCAAATGAAAAAGATGGCTTTGCTAATTTCATGGCTGTAAACTGTTCATCGATCGATTTTAAAACCGATGTATAATAGACGTTTAAGTGTGTCCTCTTAGTAAAATTAACAGTCCTTATATACCTATGAACGTATTTGGCTTGGCACCGACTTCTAAAAAATCTGTAGGGTACCTAGCCATAATATTTTATTTCAATGAATAGGGTAAAAGGTTTAAAGGTTTGGGTAGGAAATCCTAAGAAGTCTTAAATTATTTTTTACTTTTTAGTTCGGGCGAATTTTTGAAAGCGGTTTTATTTTTATTATAAAATATTTTATTATGATGCCAATCGAACGAATAACTAAACTAACTAACCAATAAGAAGTCTTCTTAAGTGACATCGTATTTTTAAATAAAGAAGCAACGTCAAAGGTCTGTTCAAATTGCAACAAAATTATTTATTTAAGACAAATCAAGATTTTTTTTTAAATCTGTGAATACAGAATTGCTAATTTTTAAAAATGGCATACAGTCTTCTTTGGGTAAAATACCCTCTCTACAATATTTGAAGGGTCCACGGAAAAAACATGTCTAGTGCTTAAAAAAATCATGGCAAATTCACACCTTATTCTGTTAAAAGTAAGGTGGTTTTTTCTTCTGTAATTTGAATTGACTAGACATGTTCTTTCCGTGGACCCTTTATTTAAGGTTTCCCTTCATGTCCCATAATTTTGATACAACCCGTATACTGCTAATGATGTGATAATTATTTAAGCTGGTGCACGATCGAAATCGAACCCTGTAATCAGAGTGAAGGCAGACGACTGGATGGGACTTGCAACAACCTGCAGCATCCGTCAAGAGGAGCAGGTCGGACTCCGTTCGTGAGGGTACTACCTCCGCATTTTGGGACAGGTATGGTGCCACATCAGCTGGTCCATTCCACGAGAAATTTGTCGTGAACGTAGCCGCTATGAATATCTTAATAAATATAAATATCTTGGGACATCTTACACAAATCATGAATGAATATGAATTATGGAAATTATGAGAATCCTCTATCAATACAAGCACCCAAGTATAAATTTATAATCATCTTCAGCCTATGACAGTCCACTGCTAGACGAAGGCCTCTCCTATTAACTATGCGTATAGACGCATTAGGAGGTAAATGCCCATAATCGCCACGCTGGGCAAGCTGATTGGCGATCGCAGTAATGTGTCCACTATGATGACGCTGCTGCCCATCATCAATCTTGTAGAATGGTCCGTGACACTTTCATCCCTTAATCGACTCTTACGACACCCGCAGGAGGAGTTGGGGTGGTGACAAATGTATTCTTACTGCCGTCACCACACGGCAAAAATATATAAATAATAAATATATAAATAAATAAATAATTATAAATATCTTGGGACATCTTACACAAATCGTGAATGAATATGAATTAAGGAAATATTATGAGAATACTCTATCAATACAAGCACCTAAGTATAAATGTATATCCACCAAACATTGTATTCCTAACTTTCTTAAAAGTATGCGAGGAACGGCGTCACGTACCCGACGTTTTCATGGAATGCACCAGCACTACCAGCAGTGATCGGAAGTATGGGTGCAAAACAATAATAAAACTTTAGAAATTGACATATGGTAACACTTAATCCAGGATTAAACACCAATATCAAACTCGCTATCGTTATTTAAGTCATCCACCTTATTAACATGTTTTATTACGTTTATTTGCGGGTAAACAAATAAGTTTTTAGATAAAGAAATATTTAAAAAACTTTCTTACATTTCTATAACTCCTTAGGGAATTTCACTTTTGTATAGGTACCTAACTCCCGCGACGCTTGCAAGCAATAGTACACTTAGAAGGCAAGTGTGATAAAAAGGCCTTTGTAACATTTCTATTTAAATCATTTATTTCTCAGTTTCAATTTTTTTCGAGTATGGTGGTGTTCATCTCATCGTTTTTCCAAGAAGTCGCCAGCTCCCACGAATCAAATCTCATTTTCTTCAACTTTGTTACAGGATTCGAACCCAGACCGGCGCAGTCTGGCGACCCATTGCCCCTAGCCCGACGCGTGCGCACAACCATGCTGGCTACAGGCACTCGTCCCGATCTGACCCTTACCCACTTGGCTACCCATTTCTTCGTCTTCATGGCTTCGGATGTCGTCAACGTCCAGGATACAAGTAAGAGCTAATTTGAATTATTAATTTGTCAGCCTACGTAGTTTAGTTACTTTGGTTCAGCCTACGTAGTTACTTTGGTTCTGCTGCGAATGGTTTCAATTTTAATCCGATCTCGCAGAGAGACTCCTAGCATAGCCCTCTCCATTGCCCTTTGGGTGACTTTGAGCCTTCTTATGAGGCCCATTGTAAGCGACCACGTTTCAGTACCGTATATCATCACTGGCAACACACACTGATCAAAGACTTTCATCTTCAAACACTGCACTTCTATTAATTCAATCGTCACTAAATATTCACAAGCATTTAACCGTGGCAATAGGTTGAATTGTGTGTCCTTGGATATTTCGAGGGTATAATAATATATGCGAAATAAGTATAGAGGAGAAATATTGATCATTTAACCAAACACTTTTCTATTAAGTCTCTGAACGCCATTATGATCAGTAACTAGTTATTTCAATAACTACCTAAATAATTCCATTTCAATACTAGGAGTATAACTTTGCTTTGTGAAACATGCATGCAATCAGTTAATAGTTTGCTTTGCTCATAAATCTTATTCATAACGACCTTAATTTTAGATTATATCTCTATAATTAGTTCCTTGTAAAAAATAATTGCATATAATTATTTTCATTATTATGATATTCAGTATAGAGCCGGAATAATTTTATAGACATACTCGTAGATAACTAGCCATCAAGGAGTGTGTTGATCAGGCTCTCTTAGTTCACTGCTGGACATAGGCTTCTCCTATTAACCTTTGGGTTTGAAAGCATTAGGAAGTAAATGTCCATAATCACCACGCTGACAAGCTGGTTGGTGATCGCAGTAGTATGTTCATTATAATGATACACCTTAGTACACCCACGGGAAGAGTTGGAGTAGTGACAAATAATAATAAATAAATAAATATCTTGGGACATCTTACACAAATAGACCTAGTCCCACGATAAGCTCAATTAAGGCTTGTGATGTGGTTACCAGGCGATTGTAAATGTATTCTTACTGCTGTTTCTACACGAAATAAAGAAGTATATACTAACCCCTTTAGTCATAAAGTCATAACCGTCTCCTAACTTAGTAAGTCGCTAAGTATTGTTTGCCTTATCAATGTGTAAGACCGAAAGGGACAAACGATACTTAGCTACTTGCTAAGTTAGGACATTTTTATGGATAAGGAGTCAAACTATTTTCAGTAAACTACATCTTATGGAAGCCTTACTGCTGTCTCCCGAAAGGCAAAACAGATCCTCAGTGTACCCCCATAGTCATCCCAAACGATGACCCAGTCCACAGGTTCTCGAACCTTCGCTGCCTTAACCTGACCAGACCTATAACTTACCAGCTGAATGGTTGTCTGATGAACGGCACTGTTCCGGAACGGGTAAGTCCACAGTTCTACAGAACCAGCAGGCTTATGGTGATTCCCTGTATAATCGCTTGTCAATGTTGCCATCAGCGGCCCTACCGCGAAAGCCGAAATTCGTGAGCTTCGGGGATTTATCTCTGTCACTCCAACAAGGGCGTTATTAGGACCTCAACACACTTGCGATTTACAAGTGATTTGAAAGCGAAGGGTACTTGCGGCGTGTTCGTGCTCGCTTGTTAATCGCAAGTGTGATAAGGCTGTTAGCTTAGCGTGACAGAGACAAATCCCCAAAATTTACTAATTTCGGTGTTCGCGATAGTGGGCCAGATTCTAAAGGTGCAATCAGACCAAACGAGCATTCGCTATTCCAACGATCGAATTTCGTAGAATAGGGTGTTAGAATATTATAGCGAATGCTTATTTGGTCTGAATGCACCTTGACAACTATGCAAGTGCGAAAGTGACGACTAGCACGATATATAAACGGCAAACGCCTGACCATCATAAGCCATCTGCCATGTTACTAGTATTTTTACGGCATTCAAATTGACGGCGTTAAAACTTTGGGAGGCTTTGTTGTTTGGAAATCTTCAGATCCTGGTGTGGGCATCTCTTAGTGATTGTCAGCATGGTTCTTTCTATCTATTATAACATACGTTATCGTTTAGACGGCGTTTGTTTTTCTGGTTTTTATGTAGCGGGTTTTACGGTACCGTTCTTTTTCGAAGAATGTCAATTAGGCATGACAATTGGCATCATACCATTTCAGATTAATGCAGCTACACCACTCTTTGACATGTCCATTATGTATGGTAGCACAAAGAAGATAGCTATAGAAAAGGGAAGATTGTTCACAGGTGGACTCCTAAAGTATGAATTTGAAAATGGCCGGGTATGGCCTCCAAGAACACATACATTGCCAAATCTGTGTTTGCTTAATGAAGGACCCCATGAAACTAGATGTCATAATACACGTAAGTATCTACGTCTACGTATTTACTTATAATTACATGGTGTTTCACGAGCCACTGACACTTTTAACTAACTATACCCAAAGATAGAGGAGATATAGTAAAAGTTGACAGTAGATGGTGCAAAACTGAGAAAGATGGTAGGTATGATGCTAAGGAATGTAGAAACAAACACAAAATACGATTAAATATACAGGGTGTCAAGTCAAGTCAAGTCAAATAATTCTTTATTCAAATTGGAATAGCAACAAACTCTTTTGAATCGTCTAGATATGAAAACTACTTCCGGTTCGAACCCTACACCGCTGACCCAAGAAGAACCGGTAAGAAACTTGGGGGGATTTATTTTTTCAAACAAAGATGGTACATCTTACAACTAACATGCATTAAAAAAAACATAAAATTGATTTTAAACAAATTGAAATATAATAATAATAACAAGAGATGTAAAGTCTCTAAAAGTTACAACATTTATAAGTAATAATTTATAGAGAAGTAAGGTTTCTCTCCGAATAGGTATATAATAATAACATTATATAATGCACGTTTGGAGATGTACAAGGTCTCCAAGCGTAATGGTGGAACGGAACAACGATCTTTCCCGCTACCGACCGAATCTACCAACCATTACGATGAACTTTCAGTATATACGTAGTATCAATATGGAAGTATCTTTAAAAAAAAATAATCCCTCATAGTGAGCGATTAGTTAGAGTTCAATAGTATGGAAAAGTCAATTTTTCATGTACGTTTTCGATGTTGGTCCCATAGTGAAATTTCATCGTAATGGTTGGTAGACTCGGTCGGTAGCGGGAAGGAACGTCGTTCTGTTCCACCCTGTATAGGAATGGATACATAAATACATATTTTATTTGTTTTCTATGATTATGAACCTTTTTTTAGCTGAAGATGGAATAAACACGCTCTTCGGTATCAATATCGTTTCTATCTGGTTTTGGCGCAACCACAACAGAATAGCAACAGAACTAGCTGCGTTGAATCCTTGCTGGGATGATGAGAAACTTTTTAATACTGCCCGAGACATCAACATCGCCACATCTGTACAGATATTTTATTATGAATTTCTACCGATTTTGCTTGGTAAGTTTAATGTGTGTTAATTTAGTTAAAATTGAATTCGAAATTCGAAGCGCATTGCAAGTTTCATAAAATTACCTACGATCAATAAAAAATCATACCTAAGTAAAATTATTTGCGGGTGTTATCCTAAGGGATTGAAGTATCACTGACCATTTTTTGATAGAAAATTGATGATAGGCACCAGCGTCATCATTGTTGACATATTACTGCGATTGCCAATCAGCTTACTCAGCGTGGCAATTATGGGCATTTTCCTCCTATGCATCTATACGAATAGTTAATAGGAGAGGCCTACATTCAGCAGTGGACTGATATAGTTTGATGATGTGATGTTATTTGAAAACTACATAATTGAGTGTGCTGTTCTGATTCACTCGCCCATTTGAATTTCTTCAGGATGGGATAATTTGATGAAAGACTCCGTGCTAGCACCAACCCCAGGGTTCAGAGATGTGTACAATAGCAACGTGCTACCGCAAATGTCTTTAGAGTTCCCGTACATACTCCGATGGGCTCATCTAATTCAAGAAGGCAGGCTCAAGTAAGTCGTTTTTGATCGAAATCACAAACTTTACTTTCTTTGGCATAGAGGATCAAGTAAATACTCGGAATCTACTAAATCCCCCAAGTTTCTTGGTCATTTCATCTAGTATTCAATTCGCTTCACAGCTTTGTTCGGTTATTCTTACGGCCACCTTCCGATTCCATTATCAGACCTAGTTTTTGACCAAAATCATCGATTTTACTTTCTTTGACTTGGAGGATTTAGTAAATAGTCTACGAAATCCTTTAAGTTCTTTGGTAATTTCATCTAGTATTCAGTTCGCTTCGCAGCTTTACTCCCAAATTTTTGTGGTCACCGTCCGACCCCATTATCAGACAAACTCTATGACATTATTGTATTGCATTATCACATTTTACGTGTCACGAAATCGGTCTTTTGATAGTGGACCATTAACTTCTTTAACCTGCAAATTTTGAACGAGAAACATGATAGGGGCAACTAAATAAATTACGTAGTGTAACTAAATAAACTAAAAAAATCGATTTCAGGATGTATGATCAATCTGGTCATTATCTAAAGCAAATACCCATCGTGAACCTGACATTACGGACTGGTTACATGGCCGTAGACGACAACATAGATTACATGACGCAAGGCAGCTTTCGACAGGCCGCCGGTAAAGCTGACTACGTGATTGATCCTGATGTAAGTTTAATTTATTTTTAATAAGCTATGTTTGTGGCCCACTGCTGGCCTAAAATCTACCCTCTCTTTTTACACTCGTCGTGGTGCCCTGCATTAGTCACCATAAAATGCATCCAGGCCATTAAATTTCTGTTTTGGTGTGTCTTTGTTGCGGCTAACCTGAAGAAACCATTTTGTTGAAAATTTGGCCCATCATTCCGGGACATAGGACAGACCGTATTTAGCCTTATCTCACTAGAGCACATGATCATCATCATTATCAGCCGATTGACGTCCACTGCTCGACATAGGCTATTGCCGTAATCGCCACGCCACACTTGGCAGGCGGGTTGGCGATTGCAGTCATAAGGCTGCTGCTCCATTGAGGCGGAGAGGAGCAGAGATGTGCGAAATTGACCAATTACAGTCTTGAAATTCAAAATTCGAAACACTGTGATGCGGACTCATTGGCCAATTTTGCACATCTCCGCTCCTCTCCGCCTCAATGGAGCCGCAGCCTAAGTGTACACCGAATTTTAAAACACTTTCTCATTTTCTGATAGCATGAAAGCTGTATTGCAATATTATATATATACTAACACTGCTCTTCCAGATGGCTGACATTGTCCTCGGAGGGCATCAGCGCGCTTCTGACGTGGCCACCAGCGATTTGACAAAAGGGAGATATTTTGGTTTTCCTTCGTATGTAAAATACAGAGAGTATTGTTCTGGATATAGGAAACCGTTTAACACTTTTGAGGATCTTGGTGATTTGATTGATGCTGATGTAAGTGGTACAATTTTATTTGGTTATTTTATAATTTTGTATCAATTCAAAGAATAGTCACATTCTTATTAAAACAATTCAGGGCATTTCTTCGAGCGTTTCAACCGCCGTGACTTCGGTGGCAGCCTTATCACACGAATCCCGTGAGAGATGCAGAAACTTTTGGATATTTTGGTAGACATAGTTGACAACTACCAAGATATCCCAAAAGTGTATGAGATACCCGCAGGTATCGGGTAATAATTTTTTTTTTATTATTTTATTTTATTACAAGTACCATTACAACTATCATGACAGTTACCCAATGCGACAGTGTAGTAAACTTAAACCTAAATACACATTAATTATTAGACACGTAACATAAAACGAACAAAGTAGTTATATTAAAAGCATTCTCAGAACAATGGAACAAATCGATCCGGGTAGCAACCTGATTGAGCGTACGCAGGGCCCTCGTCCACGGCGCGGCGCGCAGCAGGCCGGTGCGCGCGCGCGGCTCGGCCAGCAGCGGCGGCCGGCGCCGGCGCCACACGTACCGGTCCGGGACGCACAGGTTCATTATAGCCAGAAGGCCCGGGCTACTGATCTTACCGCGCAAAATTTTGACAATATAAGACGCTAGAGCCAACTCCCTCCTAACCTCTAGCCTGTTATACCCTACCATTCCTAGTACGAATAAAGTAGGGTACATGAGAGGGTAGAATGGGTACACACCGTAACACTTCAGGTATAAAAACCTTACAAATTTATTTTGTATCCTCTCTACCATAAATTTATATTTGGCTTCATGGGGGCTCCAGATATTAGAATTACATTCTAAGTGGCTTCTGACCAGAGCTTCGTACAGCGCGCGTATAGC
Organism: Thaumatotibia leucotreta; assembly: GCA_025490895.1. Lineage (NCBI taxonomy): Eukaryota > Metazoa > Arthropoda > Insecta > Lepidoptera > Tortricidae > Thaumatotibia > Thaumatotibia leucotreta. Next base: position 24,016 of record JALPQI010005224.1, on the reverse strand, counting down.
ACCCACATTCGTAAAACTCTGCGCCTGCCTCATAACAAATCCCAAATTCCTGTATGCCTTTTTACAAGTCTTGACAATATGATCTGTAAAGGAAAGGTCAGCCGTGAAGTGAACGCCCAAATCGCGCATTTCAGTAACTCGCTCCATCGGTGTTTCATCCACTGAGTATTGATGATGTATTGGACTGTGCGACCTGCTAAAAGATATTGATGAGCACTTGGTCACATTAAAATATAGTTTATTATCGTGGCTCCATTGTACTACACGATCAATATCATCCTGTAATGCCAAGCAATCCGATACATCCTCGATTCGTCGCAGTAGTTTCAAATCGTCAGCAAACAATAAACATTCCGAGTTACGTACCACTCCTGGGAGATCATTAATCATAAGCAAAAAATTCAATGGACCCAGATTACTACCTTGACTGACTCCTGATCTCGTGTAATATTCTTCCGATTTGTAACCGCCATAGTCCACGTACTGACGCCTATCTCGCATGTAACTGGCAAAGAATGAAAGCGTCGGCGGTGTACACCCCGCGTCCGCCAGCTTATTCAGTAAGATGTCATTATCTACCACGTCAAATGCTTTTTTGAAATCAAAATAGGTGACATCCACCTGACCGCCGGCATCCACGACCGGTGTTATAATAATGTTGCCACCGAATCTCAGGGCTGTGAAACGCTCGGAAAAATGCCCTTCAGCATTATGAACAATAAACATACACAAGCTCTAGTAGCAATTTTTTCTAGCTGGATAACAGTTTCTTTTCATACAAAAAATATACAAAATCATTCAAAACCTTTCATACGTAATTATATACCTTCTCCCAAGTCTTACAGACAGTACAGACTGAGATACAAACCAACTGTCACCTTTTAAAAGGAGACCTTCGCTTCTCATGAACCAATAATAAATCGACGATGAACAAGATTTTGTTTTCAACAGAATTTGGAACTCCTGAAAGACGTTTACCAAGACTTAAACGACATCGAACTACTGGCCGGAGTGTGGGTCGAAAAACCAGTTCGCGGCGGATACGCCCCGCCCACTTTCTACTGCCTGGTGGTCGACCAGCTCTTGAGGAGTATGGTATCCGATCGCCACTGGTATGAACGCCCGAATCGACCGAATGCTTTTACTTTCAGTAAGTTTTGTAGTTAATAAAACTAAAGTTGTGTCGTCAGCAGCAGGCTTAGTACATGATTGGTGTGTCAGTATGTCGCCGCGAGATAGATCTCCCGTCCTTCACTAGCAATATTAACAAAAGAGGGACGGATAGACTATCTCGCGGCGAGATACTGTCGCGCCAATCATGTTCTAAGCATACTGCTATGCTATTCTCTTATTGACACATTCGACGCTGCGTTCGTCAACGAGCTCGATGTCGAGACAGCCTTGTCTAAAATCCTAGCTGTTTGATTTGACATTAGGAATCGAGGCTGTGAGCGAGCTTGTGGGCGAGTTCGTCGCTGTTTTTCGTTAGAGAATACGAAGTTCATACATTAAACGTCAAACTTTCGACGCAATGTAGTTCCAGCTCACGCCGCATTCGTCGCCGAGCACTAGTGTCGTTTAAAGTACATTAGTGAATACCATTTTTAGGCTCGACGCTGCCGCAGCACTGACACAGCGCTGACAGCAAGGCGGTTTCCTTAGTGAATAACACTGCTGTACTTATTGCATCTAGTCTATACTCCATTTCAAATACCATAGCCCGATGCCACTGCACAGTTTTATGTGGCATCGGGCCATGGTATTTGAAATGGAGTATACCTTCTCATTTTTCTTTAATGAGAAGGTATACTCCTTTTCAAATAATGTATGCACTCCACCCTATATACATATACCTACGTATATATACATATTTCAGATCAACTACAAGAAATAAGAAAAGCAACGATTTCGCAGCTTTTGTGTGACGTAGGTGACAAAGTGACGCATATACAACAACATGGATTCCTACGCGCAAGTCCAACGTAAGTTTTTTTTTGCAATGCTTTAATACTGATTAATTCTTATCCGTATTGTTGTTACTATCTTTGTGATCTAATACAAGAACCGATTGAAAATAAATTTGGATACCGATTTTCAGTAACTAGGTACCTACATATTTATTGATCTCATCCAGAACGTTTATTTCATTAATTTATTTCAAAATAATAGCAGTGGGATAAAATTACGTATTGGATTAATTCTCTGTTTATTCCACTCGTTGATATTCTATTTACAGTAGGTATATTTACCTAAGCTATTTGTTTTTTCAGGAACAAAATGACTAGCTGCAAGGAAATAATGAAAATGAATATGAATGCTTGGAAAGATCGTTCATGTGGATATTAAACTCTTATAATTGTAGGCGTTTCAATGATTCAATAAAAAGTTAATACTATTCCCTCACACTAGCAATCCTTTTATTATGATGTCTTCACAATCTTGGATCAACCAACATGCCTATTACTAATGTTAGTATTTTTTCATCACACTTGCTGTCTAAGCGCGCCATTGCTTGCGCGCGTAGCGGGAGTAATAGAAAAGTGAAATTCCCTAGGGAGTAATAGAAATGTCAGTACGCCATTTAATAATATTATGTCTTAATAGTACATTGTGCATCAAGGGAGGTAAGTACGGAATTACTAACGAGAGTGATAGAAGCCCGACGCCGTTAGGCGGAGGGCTTTTATGACTCGAGTTGGTATTCCGCTTACCTACCGTGATGCATACAATGGTTTTCATCACACTTGCCGACCAAAAAATAAGTTTTAAGACATAATATTATTAAATAACGTACTGACATTTCTATTACTCCCTAGGGAATTTCACTTTTCTATTACTCCCGCTACGCGCGCAAGCAATGGCGCGCTTAGACAGCAAGTGTGATGAAAAACTTATTTTTTGGTTGGCAAGTGTGATGAAAAACATTGTATGCATCACGGTCGGTAAGCGGAATACTAACTCGAGTCATAAAAGCCCTCCGCCTGACGGCGTCGGGCTTCTAACACTCTCGTTAGTAATTCCGTACTTACCTCCCTTGATGCACAATGTACTATTATTAAAGCCTATAATATAGTGTTCCACTGCTGGGCAAAGGCCTCCTCCCTCAGTCTCCAATATCCTCCCGGTTTTAAGCATTCTGTGGGCAGCCGTTGAGATACGCGTCCAGGTCGTCCCGCCACCTCCTCCTGGGTCTGCTAGCTGCTCGCCTGTGTTGTGGCACCCATTCCGCGGCTATGTTTATTGGCTTACTGGCTTAGTTCATATATTTTTAACCTTTAGTGAACCTGCTGGTCTGCAGGCATGTTCTCATACATGAAAGGAAGGGATTGGGCTACCAGCTCCCATGATAGCCCAAAGTGATTTGGAAAATTCACATACAGCTTTGAATTTCCTCGCGGGCATACAGGTTTCCTCGCAATTTCCTCTACTGAAAGCTAATAGTAAATCAGATCATTATCATCACATCAGCCTGTTAACTATGCGCATGGACATATTTATAGGTAAATGCCTATTATCGCGACGCTGTGACACGGGCTGGCGATCGCAGTAGTATGTCCACTATGATGATGCTGCTACCCATCATATTCTATAAAGGAATAATCAGTGACACTTCAATCCCTTACGATAACTATGGGAGAATATTATGGTGTGATGACAAAATTGATGGCAAATGTCATTTATGGTATTCCAAATGAAAGTTCCGAAATAAGTCATTCGTACAAGGATTATAATCCACTACCCCCAGATCGAAAGTCAAACGTCCAAACTACTGGGTCACCAAATGTGTAAAACACATCACTTATCATCAAATAAATGTGTAAAACACATCATAGGTACTTGGTAGGTTTAGGTTTGAGACAGCCAAATGATTAAACTTAATTTATGTAAGATACCCCACCCGGTAAGATGAAACGGTTTTTTAATGGGGTAAGAGAAGTCCTTATGGCACAGCGTCTGTTGGTAGCGTTTCGTCTTACCCCATTAAAAAACCGTTTCATTTTACCCCACCTTACCTTACTGTACTGCGCTAAAAATGCAGTAACTCGCAGCACGTTCGAGTTAATTGATTCGTACATTCCGCGATGCACGCTCATCGCGAACCGGCGCCAATCTAGGAACAGTTTACACGAAAATCCCGCGGCGGTATTCTGATTCTGGTGAAACGATAATAATATGTAGTCTGACCAAATTGTATGTCGAAAGTTGCGACAAAAAAAATGCTCGAAGGGATTATCATCCATTGACTATACTAGCAATCTAAAAGTTGCAGAACATTCTCAAAATTGCGGGAATATACACGGAAATTTCCGAGAATTTAAGAGTAAGTTCTCGTTGAGAATGTTTGCATGAGAACTTATAAAAAAGTGTTATGAAGAATATGATATTTTACATTTAAGTAAACAATGCATAAAAATACCTTAAAATGCATGTAATATAGGTTTTGGCATGATTAGATTGCTTGTAAAATTTAAACTGTCGAGAACATTCTCTATAGAAGTTTCGCAACTTAAGAAACTTCTCCTCGGTACATTGCTTTCTAGAAACACATAATGCCCTTACCAGGTTGTCCCATAATGATCTGGCCTAACCCACTTCTAGACTACGTGTCATGACATATTATAACTATACCGCTAGATAGCACATCTAATCACGTATTCTTATCCCAACAAACATCAACATATCTGCTTTATTTGCAGTTTTAGAGCCATATAAGTAAAGCTTGTCGGAAGATATTTGAGAATGTCCAAAATTGAGTACCGAATTGTTATAAAGTTCCTGTTTATAGAAGGGTTAACTTCTGCTCAAATAAAAGATCGTTTGGATAAAGTGTACGGCCACTTCTCTCCTTCCTATAGCACAGTAAAAAAATGGGTGAATGAGTTTCGTAATCGCCGGGAAGCTGTCGAAGACCTGGGGCATGCTGGAAGACCTGTGGAAGTCCTCACCCCTGAGAATGTCACCAGCGTTAAAGAAGAAGTTTTAAGTGACCGCCACCTAAAGATCAGGGAAATAGCAGCAAGGCTATGACTTTCGAAGAGCACGGTCCATCGTATAATCCATGACTATCTTCATATGAGTAAGGTCGATGCAAGTTGGGTACCGAAACTTCTGTCAGCTGTCCAAAAAGATGAACTAGTGAAATGTGCTTCTGACTTTTTGGACCTCTGTGGCGAAAATCCCAAAACCATAATTGAACGATTGGTGACCGGAGACAAAACAATGGCGCTCTATTATGATCCTGAAAGCAAACGCGAGTCGATGGAGTGGCGTTTCAAAAACGAAAAGCCGCCTACTAAGGCAAAGGTGCAGCAGTCTAACAAAAAGCTCATGTGCACGATATTTTGGGATTGCCATGGTATCCTGATGGTTGATTTCAAAGAGCGTAATACCGTTATAAATGGCGAATACAATGCTTCTTTGATTCACAAATTGCGGGCCGCCATAAAGGAAAAGAGACGAGGTAAGCTCGCCAAAGGCATCTTGCTGCTACACGACAATGCTCCGGTACACACAGCCGCCGTGGCCAAGGCTGCAGTTCGCGAGTGTGGGTTCACCGAAGTCAACCATCCCCCGTATAGTCCGGACATGGCCCCCAGCGACTACTTCTTGTTCCCAAATCTGAAGCGGGACCTACGAGGAAAAAAAATTTCTACTGATGAAGAGTTGGAGGCGGCCGTTTCAGGCCATTTTGAGGACAAAACTTCGGCGTACTTTTACATAAGGATAGAGATGCTAATTCAACGATGCCAAAAATGTGTTGATATTAAAGGATATCTGGTCAAAACAGTCTGAAAAAAAAAACTGGATAATAGCCAAAAGAAAACAAGGCGACATATAACCGGCTGGTAGAATAACATCAGTCTCTAAATACACATTACAGTCTAGCTAGCATACACCAGACACAAAACCCGGTAGAATTTGTTGAGGAGCATTGGTGAAGTCTGTGAAGAATATTGAAAGCCGTCTCGTCCTTTAGTCATGATGGAAATTGCAAAAGACGGGCAACATTTTATTACAAAACCAAAAACGCAGAGCATTGAAATGCTCAGATATTCACCCGGGTGAGCGGATGAATATCTGAGCGTTTCAACCGCCTAATTTTGGCGGCATAATTTTTGACGAAATTTGTATTCGTTACAATGTGCTACGTTGTCATTTACAGGAGGCACGGTACCTCATACAAAATGACGAAGTATAACATTGAGCCGTTTAGAAAATTCGGCAGAAATGATGCCACCAAAATTAGGCGGTTGAAACGCTCAGATATTCACCCCCCGCGACCATAGCGTGCCAGCTTACCAAGTACAGACGCATTAGGGGGTCGGCCCGTGAGCCTTCAATCCTTTAGTCGACTCTTACAACATCCGCAGGAAGAATTCGGTTGGTACTGCTGTCACGTGCCAACCTAACATATTGTTTCGAAAATGGAAACCTACCCTTTTACTCGTATTTTTCTATCTCAACAGTGTATCAGAATCAACAGCAAAACCTCGGAAGCGCTCACGTGGTATTCAATTTAGCGAATAGCAACAAAAATACCGGCAACGGCCGCTCGCTAGTTTCACGTGAATCTGGATTTCCCAAGCCAACTATTCAAATAACGAATAAACTGTGTTGCGGATATTATTTTCACTTCACTCTGATTCATTTAAGCAAAGTATTTGCCATAAATTGCATAATTATACTTGTAAGTGACTAGAATTAAAAAGTACCTAATTAATTTATGTTAGTCTCTTTCTTTGACTATTATTTATAAGGAGCCTGAAAATATAATAATATGTCGGGTCCGTTGGGCCTCTTCATTTAAGCAATGAATATGGGATTGTTACAATATCTGAAATAAAAACAATACAAAAAAGAGAACAACTAACGGGCATATTTTCGAGCCTCCGAGACGCCCCACCAATCGCTAAAGTATGATTGTCAAGCTACGTTAGTCTCTTAGTTTTGCACCTGGGGCATTCCACGAGAATGCCGCTTACGTGACGGACGCTTATTCTATCAGCTACGTCAAATAAATGCTCAAAGTTAGAAAAAACTATATGAACGTGTAAGTTGAGTCCCGAAATATTACCACACAAGAACTCTGGTTCCTATCATTTTTAAAGAAGTACTAAAAGAATCGCCTTACGTATGCGACATGCCCCCTTGCCCTCGTCTATAGTTCCGATCACTATGTACTCATATTACGCAACTTCAATGAACACTATATCTTCATTCATTCATATATATTGATAGGATACTTTAAGTATCTTTTCCGAATTTTGGTTACCTACAGTACAGGTTTTTCCTAGTGCAGGAACCAGGCTAACTATTGTTGTAAATCTATACCACGAATAAATGTCTTATGTCTGAAAAGGTCATGCACTTCCAAATGCATTAAATTTCAACATAAACCTCAACTTAGCATGTAATATTCTAGATGGAAATCCCATAAATCCTAACCAGCACTAAGTCGGTTATAAAGTTTGTCCATTGAACGCAAGGGGCAAGACCGGAACTTGCCTGAACCGAACGCAAGACGTTCCAATTAAATTATTGCCGGTTCAAAGGCAGAATGCATAACGGCGATGTATTGAAGCAATAACTATGAGGATTAGTGCTATACAGGACCGAGCTCTTAGTTTCGTGTATAGGCAGAGAAGCCTTGCTTCAAAAAGTTCGCTCCCGGCCTGTGAATTGTACTACGAGGAAGTTAGTTTACCCGTGGTCCAATTGGTTGTATAGTTCTGGAAATATTATTTGACCGACTCTTACCTTGCTTACCACCTTTTGTTTTGCATTATTAACAATAGAAAATTGCTAGACTGCTGATTGTCTAGTAATTGTTAACAAAGACGCAAAACAAAAGGTCGTAAGTAAGATAACAGTCGGTCAAATATACGTAATATTTCCCGAACCATATATAACTATATTTTTTTTTTATACCACGGTACACTAAATTTATCGGTAGTCCAATATTAGAACATATATTTACGTATTCTAATAGTTGGTCAGTTGCCCCTCAGTTGTACTATGGGTATAATTACATGACAGTAAAAAAGGTAAACTGACAGTTGAACCACGGATAATTTTTTGCTTACCCGCGGCACAACCAGTTGGGACATACTGCCCCCGTAAGCATAAGCGCAGTAACTAATTTAACGGGGGCAGCATAGCAGTTGGACTACGGGTTGGGAGCGAAAAAGTTCATCCCAGTACCTAAGCTTGGCGCCACATGATTGGCGCGACAGAATCTCGCCGTGAGATAGTCTATCCGTCCCTCTTTTGTTAATATAGCTAGTGAAGGACGGGAGATCTATCTCGCGGCGACATACTGTCGCACCAATCTTGTGCTAAGCCTGCTGGACGGCTACCATGATCTCTTAAATGCTATTCAGTTTAGGTTCGGCTTGTGAGTTTTTGATAGGTTATTCTATGGAACTGACACATCGCGATTCAGATTAGGTCCTAAACTGAATTGCATTAGTAGATCGTGGTAGGCCCCCTGGTCTGTTTTATAACGAAGATTATTAAGCTTTTTGTTTGAAAAAATAAGCCTTGCCGAGATTATTCCCAAATTATTCTCTGGGAGGATTATTTTATTCTCTATGACAATTCAAAAATAATCGTTTCTATGCCTCTACGCGAATATAGAATCGTTTGGATGTGACTTTATGTTTTTTGCATACGTATAATGATGAATAGACTGTAATAAACGTAATTAAGAAATGAAATATCAATTTTTACCAAAACAGTCACTCCAATGACTCCAATCCAAATATAATTGACATAACTTACCTAACACCAAAATGAAATTATTGTTACGCACCATTAAATCTATTTTAAGTATCCGATACAAAGACACTTACCACCTGTTTTCATCAATACCTACATCATCAACGTTATTGACAAAACGTTTAATTTTGATTTCACTACGCGGAAATACACATTTACCCTTACTACTTGCGAACAAACGGTCACCAAAGCTCACCTTTTCCATATACAAACTGTTTGGTAACTGGATATACAATACAAAATAAAAGAAAAAAAACTGCTTACTGTAAAAAAGGTACTATTGTCGATTTAGTCTGGAAATTTGACGTTTTCATCGAAAAATCTTCAAAATTAAATTTACAAAAAATTAATAAAATATGTATATCTGACACATGATAAGACAACTAGCGACCCGCCCCGGCTTCGCACGGGTACTATACCTACATATATTATAAACCTTCCTCTTGAATTACTGTACCTATAAAAAAAAATCTCATCAAAATCCATTGCGTAGTTTGAAAGATTTAAGCGTACAAAGGGACATAGGGACAGAAAAAGTGAGTTTATTTTATACTATGTAGTGATGATGCTCTACGAGTAAATGGCCTAGACTATACCCTAATTTTGGCTTTGCAACCGGTTACCATTCATACAGGGTGTTCGTTTCGATTTGCGTTAAATTAGACAGGTTACTTGGGCCATTAATAGAAGTTGTCTGGTATAACGGCTTTTGGAAAATTCGATAAAAAATATATATTTTTTTGTTTTCATACATAATAAATAAAATGGTTTGTGTGAGATAACGTTAAGAATAAAATAAAAGTTAATCTCAGGTGACTGATTGCACATGGCCATGGCAAAATAAGTAACATTAGAATGTAATAAAGGTTGCAATACACATGTTTAGTGATTAAACTTATTTTTTTAATAACTCAATAACAGTAAGAGTTAAAACACTAGTTTCTTAAAGAAATTAATTATATTTGACCTAAATAAGCTTCCCTTAAAGTTATAGAATATGAAAAAAAAACACGCTGTACATGGTTTTCCGCTAAGCCGGTCGCATTAGACCAATGTTGTGGCCGCGGCAGAAGATCGTCGTGATTGGTCAACGTCGGCGCGGCGTGAGTGTTACCAGGCGTTAACTGTCATCAAAGAGTACTTTCACTATAATCTATGGTAAGGGATTTTTGGCGCTATGCCACGATCAGAATTAAAACTTTCCTAGATATATGAACAACATGTTAATACATGTTGTTCATATATCTAGGAAAGCAACAAGCAAAACTATTTTCTTAAGTTAAATAATACCTATTAGATCAAATTGGACTAAGAAAAATCCCCTGTCAGTGATTACACTGACAGAGGATTTTTCTTAGTCCAATTTGATCTAATAGGTATTATTTAACTTAAGAAAATAGTTTTGCTTGTTGATCTAATATTAAATAAAATTCCGTTGAATGTCAGGTGGAAAAATGATTTTATTATGGAACTAACGTACGTGGACATCAATTCACGTATGTTTAAATCATAATCACTATTTTTAAAAGATTTAAATAATGTAGTGTGGGAATGTAGACGAAGTAAATAATATATAATACCTGGGTAGAGTGGGTTGGCCCCCCACTAAGTGGACTGATGACCTGATGAAGGTCGCAGGAGTCGACTGGGATGCGGAGGTGGACCGGTCATTGTGGCAATCTTTAGGGGAGGCCAATGTTCAGCAGTGGATGACTTTCGGCTGATACGATGATGATGACGATGATGATAATCATGATATATAATACGAGAAATTTAAAATCGATGAACTAAAATTTCTTCGACGAAACAATAATTTTCCGATGAATAACCTCTAGAGCAGGTGCCCATAGGCTAAGGTTACTGCTTACATACCAAACGGCCTCTACGGTGGTAGGGTAGCCCATCTATAATAGTTCTACGAATTGTTGTCTTAACAGTCTATTGCACATGTAAATAAATAAGTATTTTAGGACATCTCACACAAATCGACCCAGTCCCACGATAAGCTCAATTATATGAAGACTTCTGATGTGGGTACCAAGCGATGATATGTACATAGGTATACTAAGATAAGACACATATAGATACTTAAATACATAGATAGCCACGACGAACGAACAAAATATCTGTGATAAATAAATACACAGATAATGCCCTCGTCGGGATTCAAACCCGGAACCTCCAGCTCCATAGGCAAGGTCACTACTTAGGCTATGGAAGCTGACATTGACCTGGCATTTCCGACTTAAAAAAGGTAGCAAGAACATAATGGCACTTTAGTGACGTAAAGATAAGTTAGTCATGGCAATCTTGTCTGTTTTGTAGATTGTGACTAAGGAAGTAAGGATGTGTAATGTTATTATCAATTGATATTATAGCTTATGAATCTTATGATAATGTTGTTACTAAGAAAATGAGGGAATTACTGTACTTTACTAATTAAATTATTTATCTGTTGATATCGTGATTTTATTATATTTTCAATGACTCAGTTTTTCCGATAAATGCTGATGGCCGTGGTATGAGGAAAATGGAATAATATGGTACATTTCGATACAAGTGCAAAAAAAAAATTTTTCGACGAGGGTGTAAGTTGGAGCCCGACTGAAACGAGGGCGACAATCACCCGAGTTAAAAAGAAGTTTATACACGTGTATCGAACGACTTATTTCATAACAAGTGCCTTAAAAAGAGTAATTTACTCACGCGAAGCATGCGCAAAGTTTACTTTTCCGCACTAGTGAGGGAAATTATTTATGGATGTTATTTCATTACAAACATTACCTAATAAAAAAACGACTTCAACAGATTTCTCCAACATCCAATTATCATTCATGACCCCGATTTGGTGCTAACGGGCCATCTCAAGGTTATACCTACCGTAAAAGGGGTAAATAGGAATGTAAACTAATCTGTTAGCCCATATGAAAAAATCTGTTGTATTAAATTGGACTGTTTGTCCTGGGCTAACAGCTTCTTCTGCTTGTCAGTTTTTGACAGTTATTCTATGGAACTATTATCAAACCGCGATTAAACCACTAATTGGAGTTCGAGGCCAAAGAATTTACGAAAATATTGCCACAACAATGAAATGTTCATACAATAGTAAATCCTTATTTTCTAAAAACAGACGTGGAGATATCTTATTTATTGGTAATTTTAATTCTTTAATTTATAGAAACAATATTATTTACTTATTTTCACGTAAATATATGTATTTCAATAAAAACTTAATTATCCGTAATTATTAGTAACAATGTTGGTATTGCGCTGGTATCACCTCAGGTGTTAATAACATTTGGTACAGCTTTTTAACTACACATAAATTAAAACCCTACTTCTGCATAAGTTTAGAAAATTGCAGAATAATACATTGTAGCGTGCTTTACGTTCACATTACGTATTCGTAAAATTCCTTTGACCTACAAATTTCTTTGGCAGTGCTATAGTTCTCCATTTAAATTATCATAGAGATCTAACGTTTTGTTTTCTTCCGTAGGTTGTTAACAAGGTGACCCACTTGGTTCAGCCATGTTTAGCTTCGCTATACACCCCATCATCAAAAAAATAATTCCAAATGAAATATACTGGGTGAAATGTAATAAAACACAATGATACAAAATCATATTTTCTGGGTCTACTCATGATTACAGCCAAGTTTTACTAGGGTACCAGCTTTGAAAAAGTTACCACAAAATCTACATCTCCATACATATTGTGAAACCAGCTGTCGCTAGTTACAATCGAGTTGTCATTAATATATATGTACAAAAAAATAATAAACATTGATGGTTGGAATTGCAACGCTCTTGAATGTGTATAGGTGGGTAGTTATTATGTACAATTTTATCCACTAGATCATAAGATTCATCAGAAAGAGCTTTATCGGGTCGATATCATGGACAATATCTGGTATAATTGACCTACATGTATTTTATAGGTAAAACAGGTATAAGCAAAGAGCTAGTTCTATAACTACACAACTTCGTTACATACTGTAACTAGCTGCATTTTTTTAAATAGGCTTTGAAACGTTGGCTCTTATCATTTTAAGTTCTTTACAAGAAAATTTTGTCATATCAATGTTAGTTAAGAGAAAAAATAAGTTTTTAGGTATTTACGTGTTTTTAAGAAAATCCTAGTTGTGACACCCATATTAAACAAAAAGACGTACAAATATTACAGAGGTATATAATGTTTTTATTAGGAATTCTTTTAAATAAATTAATTAAATAACAAAAAGGTTGTGGAAACCTGAAAAATTTAGTTGACAATGACATAAGAGACTTTGACAGATTTGACAATAACGCATCTGTCGTAGTTTCGTTGGCCTCGAACTCCAATTAGTGGTATAGAAAGGGATTTGAAAGTACTGTTGACACGACAGTGTCATAAGTCAATCTAGGATATATTCATAGTTAAATCAATATATTTATAATTTAAGTTCGGAGACTTACATACAACAGATTAATTAATCACTCGCGACATCTATTAAACAACTCTTTTCTTGATAAATATTGTGTCAATTGTTGTGTCAACGGTACTTTCGAATCCCTTTCTTATTCCGGTTTGATAATAACACATCGATCGCTATTCGGATCAGCCCTACCGCAATAATCGAAATCCGCAAAAATTTCTAGGATTTGTCTCTCTCACTCTCAACGAAGGCGCGTTGGAGCCACAGAAAAATTCCTCAAAAAATGCGATTTTTTTTTATGTGGCCAAGGTAGCTAACTGAGCTCTCAGCCCACCTGATGGAAAGCAGGAACTGAGGCCCATGGACATAGTGATCAAAAAATCGCCTATGCGCTGCCTACCCTGAGGACTTAGATGGATTTCCAGTCTCACATATCGATTTTTGCGGTAGTAGACCATTCGGTATTACCCGACTACACTAATAAATAAAATAAATAAATGTCTTGGGACATCTTACATAAATCGCCCTAGCCCCACGGTAAGCTCAATCAAGGCTTGTGATGTGGGTACCAGGCGACGATATAAATAATAGATATATGAATAGATGTATTTGCATGACCTTATTGCTTTATTGTATTGTTTTTTTTTATGTTACCTGACATTGTACTATTAACTAATGTAATGTATTCTACTTATGAAATTTAACTGAATTTAATGTTATGTATTTGTTACTTTAAGGTTTCTATTTTCTTTTTGTGTATATTGTATAAATCTGCTACACCCTAAGGGTTTCATGCTTTATACTGTATTGTGTATATCTGTGTAAACATGATTGCATTGAATAAAATGAAAAATGAAAATATATACATACATAGGTAATATATAGGTATAATAAATAGGTAATATAAAATATATAGGTATTCAAATACATAGACAGCCATGACCAAGGAACAAATATTTGTGATTAATAAATACACAAAGAATGCCCTCGCAGCATCAGCTTCGTAGGCAGGGTCACTACCAACTATTAGGCTACAGAGGCTGACTAAACTATTTTTGCAAAGCTAAAACATGAGGGTGACACAAACACGTAAACTGCGAGACCCGTTCGAAAGCCATTTGGAGGCAAGGCGCGAAACGCGTAAAATTTTGATGGCCCCCTCTGCGTTACGTTCCAGATTTGCATATTATTGAGTCGCTCCTGATCTTCAGATGTATGGGAACTTCAGGGCTGCCACATTGTATTTTTTTTGTAAAATTCTGGTGTTTTACATGTATTTCATGGGATAATATCGTCGGTTGACAACCAAAACTCACTAAATAACAAATACCTACTTTAAATAGAGATCGTATCTCAGTTCTGACAATATTGTCATAAGAGCTTGCTTAAAGTAGTGACAGTTTTTATAGTGAGTTTTGCTCGACAGCCGACGATATAGAAAATAAATAAAATATCTTTATTTAAGTAATAAAGCTTGCACCTGCACCGATATTTTTTTCTTTGTTCTGTGTAGATAATTCGAGCTATTTTCGTTATAGTGAGAAAAAAAAACTAATCGTTTTGTTCATTTCAATAAACATTTTATACAGTAAATCTTGTAGCATGACAAAACGGGTAAACAAAATATTGTGTGTAATTTAGGGGAATGTGTCCGAATAAGCCATTTAAGTCCGTAAGGTTTCGCTGAATGAAAATAATTTTAAAAATCCGAAATCAAAATTGCAAGTTGAAGGTAGAAACGTAAAAAGAAATACTTAAACACATTGAAAACAACCATAACGAAAAGAACTCAACAAAAAAAGTGAATAAATTCACAAAGATATCACCGGGATTTCAACCTGGGACCTCCAGTTTTGTAGGGATCACGGTCACTACCGACGTACCGACTGAGCTACGGAGGCGTTCAAACCAATGCAGTATATTTGTATATGCCTAGTAAAATCGTACATAAGGGGCAGGCCTCGAAAACATTCTGAATTCAAGCATCAACGTCATCTTATAGTACAAAAAATTCTGTACAAGAAAAATAGTAAGTGCAAAAAAAAATCGACGAGGGTGAAAGTTGGAGCCCAAGTGAAACGAGGGCGACACTCACCCGAGTTAAAAAGAAGTTTTCACATGTGTATCGAACGACTTTTTTCATAACAAGTGCCTTACAAAGAGAAATTAACGCACGCGAAGCGTGCGCAAAGTTTACTTTTCCGCACTAGTTAGGAAAAATACAAAAAGATACAGAGTGATTGATTTTGGGATCGGTGCCCTATAAAGAGTGACAAAATTAAAATTTTCATGACTTTGTACAGCCCAAAAATGTTGCACAATTTACTATTTTGTATTTTTTGGGTTATTCCCACCTGTTACCAACTGTAACAACAAGTGGTAACAACTGGAATTTTTTTTCCCACCTGTCACCACTGGGAACAACTGGGAATAAAAATTTCCAACTGTTACGACCAAACGAATTATTTTAGTAACTAACCAAATATTTTAGTGGTAACTAGTGGGAAAAAAATCCACCAAGTACTCTGGTATATTTTCCCACCTGTTACCACTGGTGTCAAGTTGGTGGTAACAGGTGGGAATAACCCTATTTTTTGTGTCTCGTTGGCATAATTTTGAAATTGTGGCTGGCAGCCCTGGGGAACTTTGTAAACAGCCCTGGGGAACATTCCAGATGCATGCTCGTTGAATGCTATAACCAGAGAAAATATTATTACAACCGATTGAAAGGGACCATAACACATTTTTCGGTGGTTCGATTTGGATATAAACCTTCTTATTGATAAAACGTTTTAAATTTAGCAAGACGATAAGTGTTGTCTGTCGTTTTCATTCTTATAGCATCAATAATACAAAAAACTGAAAGGGACAAATGCCACTTATCGGATTGCTAAGACGTTTATGGATAACGAGGTAAAATAATAGTGTATATTATTACATACAAATGCATAGGTACCTACTTTTTTCTACTTTGTTGCACAAAAGTTATACTTAAAGGTGCATTCAGACCAAACGAGCATTCGCTATTCTATCCCCCACTCTACGAAATCAACGAATAACGTATTGTGTAACGGTCGAATTTCGTAGATTGCACCTTTAACGTACAAATGGCGAAAAGATTGCCTTAT
Source organism: Thaumatotibia leucotreta (assembly GCA_025490895.1). Classification (NCBI taxonomy): domain Eukaryota; kingdom Metazoa; phylum Arthropoda; class Insecta; order Lepidoptera; family Tortricidae; genus Thaumatotibia; species Thaumatotibia leucotreta. Next base: position 7,693 of record JALPQI010005224.1, on the reverse strand, counting down.
ATTCAAAGATTACCACAATGATTGCCACAATGGCCGGTCCTGCGCTCAATTTCTTAATAAATGGCAAAATGGTATCAGCATGCGTACGCATTTTGTTCATTGTAAAATGTAACACGTTATTATCAAACCGGAATCACAAAGGGATTCGAGAGTAGGTACTGTTGACACAACAAATCATTTACCAAGAAACGAGTTGTTTATAGATGTAGTGAGTGATTAATCTATTGCAAGTCTTTGCACTTAAACTATGAATATATGAATATAACTATGAATATATCCTAGATTTACTTATACCCTGTTGTGTCAACGGTACTTTCGAATCCCATTCTAATCGCGGTTTGATAATACCATGCGTACACTTGCTGAAAGCTGGATCTCAACTAAACGACTATTTTCTATCATATGTGTTCAACCTAAGTAAAACATATGTTCCACTTTCCCTGGTGCGATTTTTTGCATAGGAAATGTATCAAGAGTTTCAGATACCTTGCTATTTCACATACTAGACTTGACTAAATAAATCAATTCGACTATATTCAGTGAATTTTATATAATGTTCAACTAATAAACTACCGTGTGGTGACGGCAGTAAGAATACATTTGTCACCACCCCAACTCCTGCGGGTGACGTAAGAGTCGAATAAGGGATTGAAGTGTCACTGATTTATTTGATAAAACATTGATGATGAGCAGCAGCGTCATCATAGTGGACACATTACTGCGATCGCCAATCCGCTTGCCCAGTGTGGTGATTATGGACATTTACCTCCTAATTTGTCTTTATACGCATAGTGAATAGGAGAGGCCTACGTCCAGCAGTGGACTAACATTGGCTGAAGATGATGATGATGAATAAACTCAACTAATAATTATTCTAAGTAAAAATGCACAACTTTTGTACGAAAACGTTTATTTCACTTTAAAACAGTACATTTTACAGTGACAAACAAGAACTCCATTGTGTCTAAAAACTCGTGTCCAGACAGTCGACATTATCTGAAGAAATAGCAAAACCTGTGCAATTGTGGTTTGTGGTAGAGATAACCGCACTACGAGTATTTCCTGCATTTTAGTTAGCAAGCTGGTGGTACACTGTGAACCACTATTTCCCGTAAAATTAAAATAGTACATTACGACGACACAAGTGCGACAAACATGAAATTCGAAACGAGTGGCGATGTTTTTTAAAACACGACCGATAAATCGACACGAGTTACGAATTTCGTTTTCGCACGTGTCTCGTACGACGTTTTTTAGTGCAGATGGCCTCCGAAGTTTTGGAACTGACGTAAAATGACACACTTCTCGCACTAGAGCCTAAAAAAGGCACCATCTGTACTAAAAAGCTTTATTATCAACCTGAAGAAATATAGCAAGACCTGGGGGGTTACCATGACATAATAATTCGATTCAGTTTAGGTTCAGAGAAAGGGACAGAAATATATAACTCGTATAGCCTTGTCTTTCTCTCGACCTACACTGAATCGCATTAGCATGTCATGGTAACCCCCCTGTAGGCTTACTATGGTCCCGTGGTTATCGTTTGTCGTCATTGCCATCACGTTCTGACAAGTACGTAACTGGGGAAGTGGCGCTTAGCACAATAAACGGCGAAAGTGGGACCATCTTGTTCAAATAAATAAATAAATAAATATCTGAAACATTTTACACAAATCGACCTAGTCCTACGGTAAGCTCAATTAAGGCTTGTGATATGGGTACCAGGCGACGATATATATATACATACAGATACTTAAATACATAGACAGCCATGACCAAGGAACAAATATTTGTGGTAAATAAATACACAAGTAATGCCCTCACCGGGATTCGAACCCGGACCCTCCAGCTTCGTAGGCAGCGTCACTACCGACTAGACTACGGAGGCTGACGCCTTGCGGGACATAAAAAAATCATACATTTTATTTGGGAAGCCTATATAGGTACACAGTGTACTGTTTGGGTTTTATTTGTCTACCACTCATAGCAATATTATGACTCAGAAGAAATAGTAAAACCTGTGCAAAAACTGTGGTTCGCGGTAGAGATGAATGCTCTATTTCCTACATAGTTGGCAAGCTGGTGGTACACAGTGAACCACTACTTTCATTAATATTATTATCCTTTAAGAAATAGTAAACACTGCAGAGACTGTCGTAACTTGAGGTACAGTCAAGGGCATTAATATACAGGGTGTGGCCTATAATAGGAGCAAAAAATGAAACGGTACACTAAGATCCCAATAAATAGTCATAATTTAATATTTATAAAAAATATTAATTATAAACAAATGCCTACAGTTGCGTTAGATACCCGTCTAACTTCAAGGTAGGCATCAAAGGAAACCACTTAATTCTTTCATAGTAATAAAACGCGCTACAATAATAAGTAAGTAACATAAAGTCTATTCGTCTTTTTATTATAAAAATATAGGTACAATGTGTTTTAATGTCATAAAATATACACCGTGTTTTTATTGATTTCCGTTAAATTAAAGGGAAGCTTATTTAAGTCAAAAATAATCAATTTGTCTAAGAAACTAGTACCTTAACTCTTACTGTTATTGAGTTATTAAAAAAATAAGTTTAATGACTGAACAAGTGTATTGCAACCTTTATTACATCCTCATAAAACTTATTTTGACATGTGCCGTCAGTCACCTGAGATCTTATTCTTAAGGTTATCTCACACTTGCTATTTCAATCATTATGTATGAAAAACAAAAAAAAAATTTTACGAATTAAACAAAAGCCGATATACTAGGCAACTTCTATTGATGTCCCAAATAACCTGTCCTATTTAACGGAAATCAATAAAAACACGGTGTATAGTTTTGTTTAAAATGGGTTATTATATTGAAAGTTGTACATTGTTTTTTTTTAGTTTTTTATACTTGAAATGTAAAATTTGAAATAAAATTACCCAAATATTTTTCCAGTAAGCTTAACATGAACTTCAAAAAATTTAATTCGAATTTCAATTATCTGTCTCACACGCCTTAACGTAGGTGTCATCAATGTGATAGAGACACTCGAAATTTTAAATTTTCGTAGACCGCAGTTAGCTCTCAGTGTGCCTCAAACCTTTATGCGCTGACGAGAATATTTTAAACCGACTCACGTATATAAATACAAGGACATGTCTATCATATGCTGCCGGCGTTAGTTTAACGCAATCGATACCGTAACTACTTTCTATCCGTCTCCCTCGCACAAATGTCCTCGTCAGGCCCAATGTGCATTACTAAGTACACACACATATCATCATCATCCTAAAATAGTCCACTGCTGGACGTAGGCTTCTACTAATAACTATGCGAATAGACTCATTAGGAGGTAAATGCCCATAATCGCTACGCTGGGCAAGTGGATTGGCGATCGCAGTAATGTGTCTGCTGCTGCCCATCATTTTATCAATTAATCTTTTATCAAATAATTGTCAGCAGTGACACTTTAATCAATAGAGTAGATTTTTTTTATTGATTTGCTAACCATCGAAATCGGTTCCTTTATCATAACAGCACGATTCAAAGTATGATTTAGTGTATTGGACATTAGAAATACATAGTGTATTGGACTCTATGAGGTTGAAAAAAATAAATTAGTTTTTTTTTTATTTATGAGTAGGTATGAGCGAGATGGATAGAAAGTAAGTTACTCTATCCATTTGGTTAAAAAACATGATGAGCAGAATTTGAACTTTTCCCATTTTCCTTTAAGTTATGGTCACAATATCCAGTGTATGATTTTACTACGTTCTACACATTTGATATAGAGGTATGTAATTTCAAAAAATACATCTGTTAGCGACACGACGTCGCGAACGATGAACACCTAGGAATAAGATAAATCCTGTAATTAAATGATCCTCACGTAATTAAGTTAGATATAAGTAATTAGCAACGTATAAGTAATTTCGTAACAAGAATGTATGAACAGAGTCGAGAAACATTTTCTCGTCGTCTATTGGCTAATATTAATCGCCTGAACTTAGCGTATAAAAGTTAGAATGTTGCATTTTGTACTACGTATGAACCATTTGATACCTCGCCAGAACCTAATTAATGTAAGAACTGTAAATTTATAACCTGTTAAATGTAGGTCAGATACCTATTCAAATGATACAATGGACCCTTGGGCCAGTGACCCAACGTAATGTTCAAAATAAAGGTTTTAACCCAAAACATTGCAGGTAACGGAGGAACAATAGAGAGTCGAACGTCTATTGTATTTAGAACGTAAACAATACTGCATGTGTTTTTGTTGTGAACGATGGATAACCACGTGTAAGGTTTATTTACAAACAATGAATGTAAACATTACGGCATGGATTGATTAAAATTAGGTAAATGTATTTAGATCTTAGCGAAAGTAGGCTAGTATAAACTGAACGATGTAAAGTCCACCAATCAGAGCGCAGCATTTTTAAACCAGTAAAGTTGATGAGCAGAACAGAACTAGATTTCGTGAAACAGAAATAAGCTGTCTTCTGATTGGTCGACATGTTTTGACGATTGGCTGAAAATCACGGCCAGTGATGTATAAGTACGCAACGCATTTTGTATGGAGGCAGTGTCAAGCTGACCTCCCTCAAGAAAGGAACAATAAAAAGGAAGAAAAATTGATCCTGCCTATTAATAAGAAAAGCACCTCCTGCCGTTCCAGCCCTCCTCATCAGTAGACCGGCCCACGTGTATCCGAGCTCTGCCAACTGGAGCTGCCGATAGGCAATGCTGGGTACGCTGTACTCAACAACATCTTTACTTCATAAATAATTTTATATGTGAGAATCTGTAATTGGCTTTGTATTGCTAACTTGTATGTAGATATGTGTTAAGCTGTTGGTTTTCCATGTATGTAAAATAAAATAAAATAAAATAAAATCACTTTTATTTTTTTGGTCTGCTTTGGAGTCGACTTTTTGTTGCCTAAAACTGTGTCTCGTTCTAATCATGTACGCAAGAGCGAGTAACAAATGTCACGAGAGACGATAAAAATGTAACCATCACTAGGCTACCATGGGCACGTATTCTATATCGCTCTTACGTTATGGTTAGACCGAGACAGTACTACAGGCAAAGCCTACATGCATCGTAGCTCTTCTAATACAATTTGTATTTTATTTGACATTTTACAATATTAGGACTGTTTATTCACCTTGGCAATATTTGGAATTATCACGGTTCTAAAACCATACATAGATACCTACCTGTCTATGTATACAGGGTGTTACACCACCCACTGAAAACCTCGAACGGGGTGATTTAATACGCTATACTGAACAACTTTTACTATGGGGCCAATAAGGAAATCTAAAAAAATTGTCTTTTCATACATTGTGACCGATCGATAACAACATTTTGTATGAAGGAGCCAATTTTATTTAAGATTTTAGTTTCACCATAGTAAAAGTTGTTCAAAATGTTCAGTATAACCTACCAAATCACCCCTTTAAAGGTTTTCAATGGGTAGTGTAACACGTTGTATATTATTTCTTTTTAAGTAAGGAAAAGTAATATTTTATTAAAACCTTGCTGTTTACATAATAATTGATTTACATAATGGTACATACCTAATAGTTGATCGCAAGCTTTATTATGTGACGGAAATCAGATTGTTTATAAAAAGTGCCCAGACAATAATTATATGTTATTTTCACGAATCCTTCATATTAAGTTAATCTCATGTAATATAGTAATTTCTTAAGCGTTTTACATACATAAAAACAACTCAAAAACCATGTCACTCGTAATACACACTCTTTTTCACAAAGATCATGGTTACAGGACAAAAATAATTTATTTAAAGTAAAATACAAAAAAATGACTTGTTCCACAAAATATAAAAGACACAACTATAATAATTAATACAATACTGGGTAAGTCGTTCTAGCATTTATAACTAAGTCATAGCAAAGGATGGTCTAAAATGCATTGTAGGTATAAGAAACTTACATCTATGTGAGGTATTTAAGTTTTAAAACATTATCTAGTTTTATGCAGTCTACATCAATGTGCTTTTCTTTTTTTTTGAGTTTTCCAAAATGGCGGTATGATAAACGTCACATTTTGAAATTGCGTTGGAATTCGTTTATGTTCTGTCATTTGCGTTTATAAGAGAGGACCAAACTTTTGCTTTAGGCACTGGTCTCACCGCGAGCTATTAAGCTATGAACTATCGGCTATAAACAAGAGATACGCACTCCCGTGTAAATAAAAGAGACACGGCGATACTCGCCCAGCTATTAGCTATCACCGCCGGAGGAGTATCGCCGTGTCTCTTTTTTTACACGGGAGTGCGTATCTCTTGTTCGTGTTTATAGCCCATAGTTCATAGTTTAGTAGCTCGCGGCCAGACCAGTGTCTTAGTATAAGGAAGTAAATATCAGGGTGTTCGCTAGATGGCGCTGCCGCCCGCCGCGTGCGCACGCTCGCGGGTCGCGCTCAGTATTAAAATCTACGCGCCCGCACCAATTAGCGCCGTTCATGCAATTTCTTGTTAGACGAGCGTTCATTCCGGATAATCAGCGTCAGCTAGCGTAGGCCCTTATGTAACTTATATTTTATAATTTGCCTCCAAACTGGATATATTATGCCATGAGACGTATTGACTTGTCCTTCCAATCCCTCCGTTTTCAGATATTTTTGATTACTGATATGTTATTTACTATAAAGCACTTATGCGCTGTTCAATTATACTGCTATTTATGATACAGTTAAATAAACCCAGACTATCTTCAGTGGCTACTTTTAAAAACTTAATTATCAAATGCTGAATTTGAGCGCATAAGCGACTCCTCATTTGTGTACCTTATGTCGTTGTAATAAGGTTTCATGAAGAGTTAATTTACGGTATTCCAAACAATATCAGATGTTTATAAGTTCAATGTGTCGTATCAACACATAGTTTTGCATAACAACGGAGATACGGGGAATCGTCTTGCAAATGTTATTACGTCTTTGAATAGCTTCTTGTGTTACAAGGAATTGGCGACTAACGTACAATCGACAACACAGCTGTGGGTACAGACAAAGTGCCAGAAATATGTCCAGGCAATAAAGTTCTGTTTACATATTTTTGGCTTTTTGCCTGTGTTCACAGGTGTGTTGTCGATTTTAAACCCAATCAATTGGAAACCTAGGCGACTAGAACCATGTCAAAATGACAAGTAGTAAGAGGTTTTTTACTATCTGTTTTACAATGTTACTGTGATATGGTTTCTGAGTGACCTAGGCTTCCAATTTGTTGACTGCGTATTAACATACACATAGAGTACGTTTGTTTATGTGAGATTGAAATAAATAGAAAACAAATATTGACCTTTCAAGGGCTTTTCTTTGAGCGTTTCAACCACCGTGACTTCGGTGGCAACATTATTACCCGATTTCCGTGGGTATCTCATACATTTTTTGGATGTGACAAAGGTAGACAACTGAGCTCTCAGCCTAGCTGATGGAAAGCAGGAACTGAGGCCCATGGACATAGGGATCAGAAAACTATGCGCTGTCTACACTGAGGACCTAGATGGATTGCCTTTATCTATGCCAGTAATTACACCAGCTATCTTACCCCCAAACCGAAACACAGCAGTGCAAACACTGCTATTTAGCGGCAGTTTAACGGATAAAAGGCTGGTAGCTACCCGGGCGGACCCTGCACGAGGTCCTACCACCACTTCTAACAATATATCCAAA
>JALPQI010005223.1:0-55742 GCA_025490895.1 Thaumatotibia leucotreta | reverse complement strand
TTCCATACAAAATAATTCGGCGCGCAATGTAGAGCAACATACGCGAGTTAAGGACTCGTTGACAGCTAATTTCAAAACAGGCGCGGATCCAGGACTTCGTTGAGGGGGGGGCACTGCCCTATGATATGATAGTATTTTACACTTCAAACACCACCTAGCCATACATCTTATCCATTTTATACATTTTATCCGCGCCTGTTTCAAAAGCAGATGACATAACTGCCATATCAACAATAACAAATGTTCGTACCTACATTGCTGCTCCGATAATCTTAAAAAAATTCTGTGGGGTCCAAATTAAGAGTAATTAAAAAAAACCTTGTAATCCATGATTACACTAATGAATCCCATGCCTGGTTTAATTGATCGCCCGTATTAGATTTACACACTGTATACCACGATAAAAAACCTGTGTTTTCGATCGAAGATTAACAAATTTGAGAGGTTCAGTAAACATTTCCCACTGCTATTGTAATCCACGTTTTTTGTTCCGTCCGTCAAGTGTCTTATGAGCATTTTCACTTTTAGACCCAATTAATTAGCGTGAAATTAAAAAAAAACCTTAATTGCAATCAGGTTTGTAACGATAATTAAGTACGATATCTTATATAAGAGCGTGTCCCATATTAATATTTTTGCTTCGTGGTATGACCTCGTAGGGCCCAATGTACTTTACAAAGTACACGTCACTTCCATGAAACTTAAACCTTTCATAAACGTAATAAAGTCGTATTTCCTTTGTTTGGTTGATTTGACAAACAAATTACCTTCACCACTATTTCTTACATAGCAAGGTATGGTAAGGAGATGTAAAGAAATAGTATGGTGGGCTACAAGGAGACGACACTATAGACGGTGACGGTACCTGTACGCCGGTTTCCACATAAAGTTTCTTCAAGTTGCCGCCGCCGAGGCCAAGCAGTTTGGCTCGCTTGTGGACTTCCACCGAGAGCTCTTCTAGCACGGGCATGTTCTCTTTACGACCTTGCCTGTTTAACAAATAAATCGTTGTCAGATTTAAATCAAAAAATAAATTCCTCATAAGATACTGAGAATTTTTCATTTTACAGTCTTGTCGTGGTCGCCATGTAAAGTTGGGAATAAGTGAAATTAAACATTAAGTAACTAGATATTGGTGCTTTTGTACTAATGAAGAATGAAAACGTTGTTTATTTCAGTTGTCCCTATATCCAAACATACAGGGTGTAATCGATAAGTGTTTACAGGCCATAATTCCGTTAATATGAGAGATATCAGAAAACTTTTAACTGATATCGAAAGTACGTTACCTAACGAGTAAAATTACATTAATAACTTGTTCTAGATAGATGAAGTAATATGCTCCCATACATTTAGTATGACGACTTACAGCCTTAAAGAATGTCGGGTGTCGTAAGAGATAAAACTGTTAGAGATTCGTTATTTGTACAAATACATTGTAATAAAATAATAATACTACCGTTTATGAAATAATTAATCTAACATTTATTCTTAAATAAAAAATATTCGTATTAAACTAGTCTTTGAATGAACGGTTACGTACTAAATGTATTGGAGGGTTTGAAGTTAATATTTGAGATATTTCTGATTTTATTTCAAAAAAGTTATTAGTATAATTTTACTCGTTGTGTAATAAACTTTCGATATCAGTTAAAAATGTCTGATATCTCTCATATTTACGGAATTAGGGCCTGTAAACACTTATCGATTACACCCTGTATATCAGTTTGTTATGGTTGCCATGTAAAGTTGAAAATAAGTGAAAATTAAATAAATAAGTGAAAACAAACATAAAAACAATAATAAATAAAATAAGTGCAAAGTAAAGTTGAAATGAAGTCACTTCATATTGGTGGTGTTTTTGTTTTAATTTAGTGTGAGAGCGTTGCTTATACCAGTTGTGTTGTGTCACGGTCGCCATGTAAAGTTTGAAAAACAAATTTAATGCAAAAGTCACTAGATATTGATGCTTTTGTGTAAGCATTGTTCATTTCAGTTTTATGTCCTTAAATACATTTAAAAATATCTTCAAAAACTCGCTTTTAGAAGCGAAAAGGGCCTGTTGTTGCAAAATGATGGCTGCAATTTTCGTAATGTTCGAACAGTACCTGGGTTTGGCCAGAGCCTGGTTCATGGTGGCGATGACTCGCGCCTTGGCGTCGCAGGCTCGCTGCACGGCCTCCATGACGAGGCGGAGCGGCAGGCCCGGCAGCTTGACGTCAGCTTGGAGCGCCGTTATGCCGCGGTTGGTGCCGGCCACTTTGTCCATGTCGGCCATGTAGTCATGTGTGACTCTAGTCCCCGCTAGTGAACAGTACCTGGGTTTGGCCAGAGCCGCGTCGCAGACTCGCTGTACGGCCTCCATGACAAGCCAGAGCGCTAGCTTGCCAGCTTGTAAACTCACTACATATTGCTGCTTTTGTACTAATGAAGAGTGGAAGCGTTTATTTCAGATATCCCAATACCTAAATGTGTCTTGTCATGGTCGCTATGTAAAGTTGGGAATAAGTGAAATTAAACATTGAATAACTAGGTATCGGTGCTTTTGTATTAATGAAGAATGAAAGCGTTGTTTATTTCAGTTGTCACTATATCCAAACGTATATTAGTTTGTCATGGTCGCCATTTAAAGTTGAAAATAACTGAAATTACAAATGAAGTCACTTCATATGGGTGGAGTTTTTGTTTTAATTTAGTGTGAGAGCGTTGCTTTTATCAATTGTGTTGTGTCACGGTCGCCATGTAAAGTTTGTAAAACAAATTTAATCATATGTAAAAGTCACTAGATATTGATACTTTTATGCTAAACTAAAAACTCACTGTTAGAAGGGTCTTATTCATCTGTCCTATACAAAAAGTATGAAAAAGACAGAGGAATAAAACGCAACCGCAGACATATTTTCGAAGAACTACCCAGAAGCGAAAAGGGCCTGTTGTAGCAAAATGGCGTCTGCAATTAAAGTGTCAGTCTTCGTAATGTTCGAACAGTACCTGGGTTTGGCCAGAGCCTGGTTCATGGTGGCGATGACTCGCGCCTTGGCGTCGCAGGCTCGCTGCACGGCCTCCATGACGAGGCGGAGCGGCAGGCCCGGCAGCTTGACGTCAGCTTGGAGCGCCGTTATGCCGCGGTTGGTGCCGGCCACTTTGTCCATGTCGGCCATGTAGTCATGTGTGACTCTAGTCCCCGCTAGTGAACAGTACCTGGGTTTGGCCAGAGCCTGGTTCATGGTGGCGATGACTCGCGCCTTGGCGTCGCAGGCTCGCTGCACGGCCTCCATGACGAGGCGGAGCGGCAGGCCCGGCAGCTTGACGTCAGCTTGGAGCGCCGTTATGCCGCGGTTGGTGCCGGCCACTTTGTCCATGTCGGCCATGTAGTCATGTGTGACTCTAGTCCCCGCTAGTGAACAGTACCTGGGTTTGGCCAGAGCCGCGTCGCAGGCTCTCTGTACGGCCTCCATGACAAGCCAGAGCGCTAGCCTGCCAGCTTGTAAACTCACTACATATTGCTGCTTTTGTACTAATGAAGAGTGGAAGCGTTTATTTCAGATATCCCAATACCTAAATGTGTCTTGTCATGGTCGCTATGTAAAGTTGGGTATAAGTGCAATTTATCATTAAGTAACTTGATATTGGTGCTTTAGTACTAATGAAGAATGAAAACATTGTTTATTTCAGTTGTTCCTATATCCAAACGTATATTAGTTTGTCGTGGTCGCCATGTAAAGTTGGGTATAAGTGCAATTTATCATTGAGTAGCTTGATATTGGTGCTTTAGTACTAATGAAGAATGAAAACATTGTTTATTTCAGTTGTTCCTATATCCAAACGTATATTAGTTTGTCATGGTCGCCATGTAAAGTTGAAAAACAAATTTAATGCAAAAGTCACTAGATATTGATGCTTTTATGCTAAACTGACCTTAAATAAATTGACAAATCTCCAAAACTCACTGTTAAAAGGGTCATTCTTTGAAAATATGTCTGCGGTCTTATTCATCTGTCCTATACAAAATGTATGAAAAAGACAGAGGAATAAAACGCAACCGCAGACATATTTTTCAAGAACTACCCAGAAGCGAAAAGGGCCTGTTGTAGCAAAATGGCGGCTGCAATTAAAGTGTCAGTCTTCGTAATGTTCGAACAGTACCTGGGTTTGGCCAGAGCCTGGTTCATGGTGGCGATGACTCGCGCCTTGGCGTCGCAGGCTCGCTGCACGGCCTCCATGACGAGGCGGAGCGGCAGGCCCGGCAGCTTGACGTCAGCTTGGAGCGCCGTTATGCCGCGGTTGGTGCCGGCCACTTTGTCCATGTCGGCCATGTAGTCATGTGTGACTCTAGTCCCCGCTAGTGAACAGTACCTGGGTTTGGCCAGAGCCTGGTTCATGGTGGCGATGACTCGCGCCTTGGCGTCGCAGGCTCGCTGCACGGCCTCCATGACGAGGCGGAGCGGCAGGCCCGGCAGCTTGACGTCAGCTTGGAGCGCCGTTATGCCGCGGTTGGTGCCGGCCACTTTGTCCATGTCGGCCATGTAGTCATGTGTGACTCTAGTCCCCGCTAGTGAACAGTACCTGGGTTTGGCCAGAGCCTGGTTCATGGTGGCGATGACTCGCGCCTTGGCGTCGCAGGCTCGCTGCACGGCCTCCATGACGAGGCGGAGCGGCAGGCCCGGCAGCTTGACGTCAGCTTGGAGCGCCGTTATGCCGCGGTTGGTGCCGGCCACTTTGTCCATGTCGGCCATGTAGTCATGTGTGACTCTAGTCCCCGCTAGTGAACAGTACCTGGGTTTAGTCAGAGCCGCGTCGCAGGCTCTCTGTACGGCCTCCATGACAAGCCAGAGCGCTAGCCTGCCAGCTTGTAAACTCACTACATATTGCTGCTTTTGTACTAATGAAGAGTGGAAGCGTTTATTTCAGATATCCCAATACCTAAATGTGTCTTGTCATGGTCGCTATGTAAAGTTGGGAATAAGTGAAATTAAACATTGAATTCTATATCGGTGTTTTTGTATTAATGAAGAATGAAAGCGTTGTTTATTTCAGTTGTCCCTATATCCAAACGTATATTAGTTTGTTATGGTCGCCATTTAAAGTTGAAAATGAGTGAAATTACAAATGAAGACACTTCATATTGGTGATGTTTTTGTTTTAACCTCGTGAGGCCCTGAGTCATATATATATTACATAACATTTTGACTTTATAGATATAGTGTCAAAGTTAAAATTCGGTTGAAGTAAGTGACGTCACCAGGCCTCAGGAGGTTAATTTAGTGTGAGAGTGAGAGCGTTGCCTATACCAGTTGTGTTGTGTCACGGTCGCCATGTATAGTTTGTAAAACAATTTTAATGCAAAAGTCACTAGATATTGATGCTTTAATGCTAAATTAACCTTAAGTAAATTGACAAATCTCCAACAACTCACTGTTAGAAGCGAAAAGGGCCTGTTGTAGCAAAATGGCGTCTGCAATTAAAGTGTCAGTCTTCGTAATGTTCGAACAGTACCTGGGTTTGGCCAGAGCCTGGTTCATGGTGGCGATGACTCGCGCCTTGGCGTCGCAGGCTCGCTGCACGGCCTCCATGACGAGGCGGAGCGGCAGGCCCGGCAGCTTGACGTCAGCTTGGAGCGCCGTTATGCCGCGGTTGGTGCCGGCCACTTTGTCCATGTCGGCCATGTAGTCATGTGTGACTCTAGTCCCCGCTAGTGAACAGTACCTGGGTTTGGCCAGAGCCTGGTTCATGGTGGCGATGACTCGCGCCTTGGCGTCGCAGGCTCGCTGCACGGCCTCCATGACGAGGCGGAGCGGCAGGCCCGGCAGCTTGACGTCAGCTTGGAGCGCCGTTATGCCGCGGTTGGTGCCGGCCACTTTGTCCATGTCGGCCATGTAGTCATGTGTGACTCTAGTCCCCGCTAGTGAACAGTACCTGGGTTTGGCCAGAGCCTGGTTCATGGTGGCGATGACTCGCGCCTTGGCGTCGCAGGCTCGCTGCACGGCCTCCATGACGAGGCGGAGCGGCAGGCCCGGCAGCTTGACGTCAGCTTGGAGCGCCGTTATGCCGCGGTTGGTGCCGGCCACTTTGTCCATGTCGGCCATGTAGTCATGTGTGACTCTAGTCCCCGCTAGTGAACAGTACCTGGGTTTAGTCAGAGCCGCGTCGCAGGCTCTCTGTACGGCCTCCATGACAAGCCAGAGCACTAGCCTGCCAGCTTGTAAACTCACGACATATTGCTGCTTTTGTACTAATGAAGAGTGGAAGCGTTTATTTCAGATATCCCAATATCTAAATGTGTCTTGTCATGGTCGCTATGTAAAGTTGGGAATAAGTGAAATTAAACATTGAATAACTAGGTTTCGGTGCTTTTGTATTAATGAAGAATGAAAGCGTTGTTTATTTCAGTTGTTCCTACATCCAAACGTATATTAGTTTGTCATGGTCGCCATGTAAAGTTGAAAAACAAATTTAATGCAAAATTCACTAGATATTGATGCTTTTATGCTAAACTGACCTTAAGTAAATTGACAAATCTCCAAAAACTCACTGTTAGAAGGGTCATTATTTGAAAATATGTCAGCGATCTTATTCATCTGTCTTATACAAAATGTATGAAAAAGAAGAGGAATAAAACGCAACCGCAGACATATTTTCCAAGAACTACCCAGAAGCGAAAAGGGCCTGTTGTAGCAAAATGGCGGCTGCAATTAAAGTGTCAGTCTTCGTAATGTTCGAACAGTACCTGGGTTTGGCCAGAGCCTGGTTCATGGTGGCGATGACTCGCGCCTTGGCGTCGCAGGCTCGCTGCACGGCCTCCATGACGAGGCGGAGCGGCAGGCCCGGCAGCTTGACGTCAGCTTGGAGCGCCGTTATGCCGCGGTTGGTGCCGGCCACTTTGTCCATGTCGGCCATGTAGTCATGTGTGACTCTAGTCCCCGCTAGTGAACAGTACCTGGGTTTGGCCAGAGCCGCGTCGCAGGCTCTCTGTACGGCCTCCATGACAAGCCAGAGTGCTAGTCTGCCAGCTAGTAAACTCACTACATATCGCTGCTTTTGTACTAATGAAGAGTGGAAGCGTTTATTTCAGATATCCCAATACCTAAATGTGTCTTGTCATGGTCGCTATTTAAAGTTGTGAATAAGTGAAATTAAACATTGAATAACTAGGTATCGCTGCTTTGGTATTAATGAAGAATGAAAGCGTTGTTTATCCAAGCGTATATTAGTTTGTTATGGTCGCCATTTAAAGTTGAAAATGAGTGAAATTACAAATGAAGACACTTAATATTGGTGATGTTTTTGTTTTAATTTAGTGTGAGAGTGAGAGCGTTGCTTATACCAGTTGTGTTGTGTCACGGTCGCCATGTATAGTTCGTAAAACAATTTTAATGCAAAAGTCACTAGATATTGATGCTTTAATGCTAAATTAACCTTAAGTAAACTGACAAATCTCCAAAAACTCACTGTTAGAAGCGAAAAGGGCCTGTTGTAGCAAAATGGCGGCTGCAATTAAAGTGTCAGTCTTCGTAATGTTCGAACAGTACCTGGGTTTGGCCAGAGCCTGGTTCATGGTGGCGATGACTCGCGCCTTGGCGTCGCAGGCTCGCTGCACGGCCTCCATGACGAGGCGGAGCGGCAGGCCCGGCAGCTTGACGTCAGCTTGGAGCGCCGTTATGCCGCGGTTGGTGCCGGCCACTTTGTCCATGTCGGCCATGTAGTCATGTGTGACTCTAGTCCCCGCTAGTGAACAGTACCTGGGTTTAGCCAGAGCCGCGTCGCAGGCTCTCTGTACGGCCTCCATGACAAGCCAGAGCGCTAGCCTGCCAGCTTGTAAACTCACTACATATTGCTGCTTTTGTACTAATGAAGAGTGGAAGCGTTTATTTCAGATATCCCAATACCTAAATGTGTCTTGTCATGGTCGCCATGTAAAGTTGGGTATAAGTGCAATTTATCATTAAGTAACTTGATATTGGTGCTTTAGTACTAATGAAGAATGAAAGCGTTATTTATTTCAGTTGTCCCTATATCCAAACGTATATTAGTTTGTCATGGTCGCCATGTAAAGTTGAAAAACAAATTTAATGCAAAAGTCACTAGATATTGATGCTTTTATGCTAAACTGACCTTAAATAAATTGACAAATCTCCAAAACTCACTGTTAGAAGGGTCATTCTTTGAAAATATGTCTGCCGTCTTATTCATCTGTCCTATACAAAATGTATGAAAAGACAGAGGAATAAAACGCAACCGCAGACATATTTTCCAAGAACTACCCAGAAGCGAAAAGGGCCTGTTGTAGCAAAATGGCGGCTGCAATTAAAGTGTCAGTCTTCGTAATCTCCGAACAGTACCTGGGTTTGGCCAGAGCCTGGTTCATGGTGGCGATGACTCGCGCCTTGGCGTCGCAGGCTCGCTGCACGGCCTCCATGACGAGGCGGAGCGGCAGGCCCGGCAGCTTGACGTCAGCTTGGAGCGCCGTTATGCCGCGGTTGGTGCCGGCCACTTTGTCCATGTCGGCCATGTAGTCAAGTGTGACTCTAGTCCCCGCTAGTGAACAGTACCTGGGTTTAGTCAGAGCCGCGTCGCAGGCTCTCTGTACGGCCTCCATGACAAGCCAGAGCGCTAGCTTGCCAGCTTGTAAACTCACTACATATTGCTGCTTTTGTACTAATGAAGAGTGGAAGCGTTTATTTCAGATATCCCAATATCTAAATGTAAAGTCTTGTCATGGTCGCCATGTAAAGTTGGGTATAAGTGCAATTTATCATTAAGTAACTTGATATCGGTGCTTTAGTACTAATGAAGAATGAAAACATTGTTTATTTCAGTTGTTCCTATATCCAAACGAATATTAGTTTGACATGGTCGCCATGTAAAGTTGAAAAACAAATTTAATGCAAAATTCACTAGATATTGATGCTTTTATGCTAAACTGACCTTAAGTAAATTGACAAATCTCCAAAAACTCACTGTTAGAAGGGTCATTATTTGAGAATATGTCAGCGATCTTATTCATCTGTCTTATACAAAATGTATGAAAAAGACAGAGGAATAAAACGCAACCGCAGACATATTTTTCAAGAACTACCCAGAAGCGAAAAGGGCCTGTTGTAGCAAAATGGCGGCTGCAATTAAAGTGTCAGTCTTCGTAATGTTCGAACAGTACCTGGGTTTGGCCAGAGCCTGGTTCATGGTGGCGATGACTCGCGCCTTGGCGTCGCAGGCTCGCTGCACGGCCTCCATGACGAGGCGGAGCGGCAGGCCCGGCAGCTTGACGTCAGCTTGGAGCGCCGTTATGCCGCGGTTGGTGCCGGCCACTTTGTCCATGTCGGCCATGTAGTCATGTGTGACTCTAGTCCCCGCTAGTGAACAGTACCTGGGTTTGGCCAGAGCCTGGTTCATGGTGGCGATGACTCGCGCCTTGGCGTCGCAGGCTCGCTGCACGGCCTCCATGACGAGGCGGAGCGGCAGGCCCGGCAGCTTGACGTCAGCTTGGAGCGCCGTTATGCCGCGGTTGGTGCCGGCCACTTTGTCCATGTCGGCCATGTAGTCATGTGTGACTCTAGTCCCCGCTAGTGAACAGTACCTGGGTTTGGCCAGAGCCTGGTTCATGGTGGCGATGACTCGCGCCTTGGCGTCGCAGGCTCGCTGCACGGCCTCCATGACGAGGCGGAGCGGCAGGCCCGGCAGCTTGACGTCAGCTTGGAGCGCCGTTATGCCGCGGTTGGTGCCGGCCACTTTGTCCATGTCGGCCATGTAGTCATGTGTGACTCTAGTCCCCGCTAGTGAACAGTACCTGGGTTTGGCCAGAGCCGCGTCGCAGGCTCTCTGTACGGCCTCCATGACAAGCCAGAGCGCTAGCCTGTCAGTTTGTAAACTCACTACATATTGCTGCTTTTGTACTAATGAAGAGTGGAAGCGTTTATTTCAGATATCCCAATACCTAAATGTGTCTTGTCATGGTCGCCATGTAAAGTTGGGTATAAGTGCAATTTATTATTAAGTAACTTGATATTGGTGCTTTAGTACTAATGAAGAATGAAAACATTGTTTATTTCAGTTGTTCCTATATCCAAACGTATATTAGTTTGTCATGGTCGCCATGTAAAGTTGAAAAACAAATTTAATGCAAAAGTCACTAGATATTGATGCTTTTATGCTAAACTGACCTTAAATAAATTGACAAATCTCCAAAACTCACTGTTAGAAGGGTCATTCTTTGAAAATATGTCTGCCGTCTTATTCATCTATACAAAATGTATGAAAAAGACAGAGGAATAAAACGCAACCGCAGACATATTTTCCAAGAACTACCCAGAAGCGAAAAGGGCCTGTTGTAGCAAAATGGCGTCTGCAATTAAAGTGTCAGTCTTCGTAATGTTCGAACAGTACCTGGGTTTGGCCAGAGCCTGGTTCATGGTGGCGATGACTCGCGCCTTGGCGTCGCAGGCTCGCTGCACGGCCTCCATGACGAGGCGGAGCGGCAGGCCCGGCAGCTTGACGTCAGCTTGGAGCGCCGTTATGCCGCGGTTGGTGCCGGCCACTTTGTCCATGTCGGCCATGTAGTCATGTGTGACTCTATTCCCCGCTAGTGAACAGTACCTGGGTTTGGCCAGAGCCTGGTTCATGGTGGCGATGACTCGCGCCTTGGCGTCGCAGGCTCGCTGCACGGCCTCCATGACGAGGCGGAGCGGCAGGCCCGGCAGCTTGACGTCAGCTTGGAGCGCCGTTATGCCGCGGTTGGTGCCGGCCACTTTGTCCATGTCGGCCATGTAGTCATGTGTGACTCTAGTCCCCGCTAGTGAACAGTACCTGGGTTTGGCCAGAGCCTGGTTCATGGTGGCGATGACTCGCGCCTTGGCGTCGCAGGCTCGCTGCACGGCCTCCATGACGAGGCGGAGCGGCAGGCCCGGCAGCTTGACGTCAGCTTGGAGCGCCGTTATGCCGCGGTTGGTGCCGGCCACTTTGTCCATGTCGGCCATGTAGTCATGTGTGACTCTAGTCCCCGCTAGTGAACAGTACCTGGGTTTGGCCAGAGCCTGGTTCATGGTGGCGATGACTCGCGCCTTGGCGTCGCAGGCTCGCTGCACGGCCTCCATGACGAGGCGGAGCGGCAGGCCCGGCAGCTTGACGTCAGCTTGGAGCGCCGTTATGCCGCGGTTGGTGCCGGCCACTTTGTCCATGTCGGCCATGTAGTCATGTGTGACTCTAGTCCCCGCTAGTGAACAGTACCTGGGTTTAGTCAGAGCCGCGTCGCAGGCTCTCTGTACGGCCTCCATGACAAGCCAGAGCGCTAGCTTGCCAGCTTGTAAACTCACTACATATTGCTGCTTTTGTACTAATGAAGAGTGGAAGCGTTTATTTCAGATATCCCAATACCTAAATGTGTCTTGTCATGGTCACTATGTAAAGTTGGGAATAAGTGAAATTAAACATTGAATAACTAGGTATCGGTGCTTTTGTATTAATGAAGAATGAAAGCGTTGTTTATTTCAGTTGTTCCTATATCCAAACGTATATTAGTTTGTCATGGTCGCCATTTAAAGTTGAAAATAACTGAAATTACAAATGAAGTCACTTCATATGGGTGGAGTTTTTGTTTTAATTTAGTGTGAGTGCGTTGCTTTTACCAATTGTGTTGTGTCACGGTCGCCATGTGAAGTTTGAAAAACAAAAAATGTATATTGATGCTTTTGTGCAAGCATTGATTATTTCAGTTATGTCCTTAAATACATTTAAAAATATCTTCAAAAACTCGCTTTTAGAAGCGAAAAGGGCCTGTGGCAAAATGGCAGCTGCCATTTTCATAATCTTCGAACAGTACCTGGGTTTGGCCAGAGCCTGGTTCATGGTGGCGATGACTCGCGCCTTGGCGTCGCAGGCTCGCTGCACGGCCTCCATGACGAGGCGGAGCGGCAGGCCCGGCAGCTTGACGTCAGCTTGGAGCGCCGTTATGCCGCGGTTGGTGCCGGCCACTTTGTCCATGTCGGCCATGTAGTCATGTGTGACTCTAGTCCCCGCTAGTGAACAGTACCTGGGTTTGGCCAGAGCCTGGTTCATGGTGGCGATGACTCGCGCCTTGGCGTCGCAGGCTCGCTGCACGGCCTCCATGACGAGGCGGAGCGGCAGGCCCGGCAGCTTGACGTCAGCTTGGAGCGCCGTTATGCCGCGGTTGGTGCCGGCCACTTTGTCCATGTCGGCCATGTAGTCATGTGTGACTCTAGTCCCCGCTAGTGAACAGTACCTGGGTTTGGCCAGAGCCGCGTCGCAGGCTCTCTGTACGGCCTCCATGACAAGCCAGAGCGCTAGCCTGCCAGCTTGTAAACTCACTACATATTGCTGCTTTTGTACTAGTGAAGAGTGGAAGCGTTTATTTCAGATATCCCAATACCTAAACGTGTCTTGTCATGGTCGCTATGTAAAGTTGGGAATAAGTGACATTAAACATTGAATTCTATATCGGTGTTTTTGTATTAATGAAGAATGAAAGCGTTGTTTATTTCAGTTGTCCCTATATCCAAACGTATATTAGTTTGTTATGGTCGCCATTTAAAGTTGAAAATGAGTGAAATTACAAATGAAGACACTTCATATTGGTGATGTTTTTGTTTTAACCTCGTGAGGCCCTGAGTCATATATATATTACATAACATTTTGACTTTATAGATATAGTGTCAAAGTTAAAATTCGGTTGAAGTAAGCGACGTCACCAGGCCTCAGGAGGTTAATTTAGTGTGAGAGTTAGAGCGTTGCTTAAGTATACCAGTTGTGTTGTGTCACGGTCGCCATGTATAGTTTGTAAAACAATTTTAATGCAAAAGTCACTAGATATTGATGCTTTTATGCTAAACTGACCTTAAGTAAATTGACAAATCTCCAAAAACTCACTGTTAGAAGCGAAAAAGGCCTGTTGTAGCTAAATGGCGGCTGCAATTAAAGTGTCAGTCTTCGTAATCTTCGAAGAGTACCTGGGTTTGGCCAGAGCCTGGTTCATGGTGGCGATGACTCGCGCCTTGGCGTCGCAGGCTCGCTGCACGGCCTCCATGACGAGGCGGAGCGGCAGGCCCGGCAGCTTGACGTCAGCTTGGAGCGCCGTTATGCCGCGGTTGGTGCCGGCCACTTTGTCCATGTCGGCCATGTAGTCATGTGTGACTCTAGTCCCCGCTAGTGAACAGTACCTGGGTTTGGCCAGAGCCGCGTCACAGGCTCTCTGTACGGCCTCCATGACAAGCCAGAGCGCTAGCCTGCCAGCTTGTAAACTCACTACATATTGCTGCTTTTGTACTAATGAAGAGTGGAAGCGTTTATTTCAGATATCCCAATATCTAAATGTGTCTTGTCATGGTCGCTATGTAAAGTTGGGAATAAGTGAAATTAAACATTGAATTCTATATCGGTGTTTTTGTATTAATGAAGAATGAAAGCGTTGTTTATTTCAGTTGTCCCTATATCCAAACGTATATTAGTTTGTTATGGTCGCCATTTAAAGTTGAAAATGAGTGAAATTACAAATGAAGACACTTCATATTGGTGATGTTTTTGTTTTAACCTCGTGAGGCCCTGAGTCATATATATATTACATAACATTTTGACTTTATAGATATAGTGTCAAAGTTAAAATTCGGTTGAAGTAAGTGACGTCACCAGGCCTCAGGAGGTTAATTTAGTGTGAGAGTGAGAGCGTTGCTTAAGTATACCAGTTGTGTTGTGTCACGGTCGCCATGTAAAGTTTGAAAAACAAATGTAATCATGTAAAAGTCACTAGATATTGATATTTTTATGCTAAACTGACCTTAAGTAAATTGACAAATCTCCAAAAACTCACTGTTAGAAGCGAAAAGGGCCTGTTGTAGCAAAATGGCGGCTGCAATTAAAGTGTCAGTCTTCGTAATGTTCGAACAGTACCTGGGTTTGGCCAGAGCCTGGTTCATGGTGGCGATGACTCGCGCCTTGGCGTCGCAGGCTCGCTGCACGGCCTCCATGACGAGGCGGAGCGGCAGGCCCGGCAGCTTGACGTCAGCTTGGAGCGCCGTTATGCCGCGGTTGGTGCCGGCCACTTTGTCCATGTCGGCCATGTAGTCATGTGTGACTCTAGTCCCCGCTAGTGAACAGTACCTGGGTTTGGCCAGAGCCTGGTTCATGGTGGCGATGACTCGCGCCTTGGCGTCGCAGGCTCGCTGCACGGCCTCCATGACGAGGCGGAGCGGCAGGCCCGGCAGCTTGACGTCAGCTTGGAGCGCCGTTATGCCGCGGTTGGTGCCGGCCACTTTGTCCATGTCGGCCATGTAGTCATGTGTGACTCTAGTCCCCGCTAGTGAACAGTACCTGGGTTTGGCCAGAGCCTGGTTCATGGTGGCGATGACTCGCGCCTTGGCGTCGCAGGCTCGCTGCACGGCCTCCATGACGAGGCGGAGCGGCAGGCCCGGCAGCTTGACGTCAGCTTGGAGCGCCGTTATGCCGCGGTTGGTGCCGGCCACTTTGTCCATGTCGGCCATGTAGTCATGTGTGACTCTAGTCCCCGCTAGTGAACAGTACCTGGGTTTGGCCAGAGCCTGGTTCATGGTGGCGATGACTCGCGCCTTGGCGTCGCAGGCTCGCTGCACGGCCTCCATGACGAGGCGGAGCGGCAGGCCCGGCAGCTTGACGTCAGCTTGGAGCGCCGTTATGCCGCGGTTGGTGCCGGCCACTTTGTCCATGTCGGCCATGTAGTCATGTGTGACTCTAGTCCCCGCTAGTGAACAGTACCTGGGTTTGGCCAGAGCCTGGTTCATGGTGGCGATGACTCGCGCCTTGGCGTCGCAGGCTCGCTGCACGGCCTCCATGACGAGGCGGAGCGGCAGGCCCGGCAGCTTGACGTCAGCTTGGAGCGCCGTTATGCCGCGGTTGGTGCCGGCCACTTTGTCCATGTCGGCCATGTAGTCATGTGTGACTCTAGTCCCCGCTAGTGAACAGTACCTGGGTTTGGCCAGAGCCTGGTTCATGGTGGCGATGACTCGCGCCTTGGCGTCGCAGGCTCGCTGCACGGCCTCCATGACGAGGCGGAGCGGCAGGCCCGGCAGCTTGACGTCAGCTTGGAGCGCCGTTATGCCGCGGTTGGTGCCGGCCACTTTGTCCATGTCGGCCATGTAGTCATGTGTGACTCTAGTCCCCGCTAGTGAACAGTACCTGGGTTTGGCCAGAGCCTGGTTCATGGTGGCGATGACTCGCGCCTTGGCGTCGCAGGCTCGCTGCACGGCCTCCATGACGAGGCGGAGCGGCAGGCCCGGCAGCTTGACGTCAGCTTGGAGCGCCGTTATGCCGCGGTTGGTGCCGGCCACTTTGAAGTCCATGTCGCCCATGTAGTCTTCAATGCCCTGGGGTATTTTATTGAGTTTATTTCTTTCATCATCAGCTATCTAAAATTTCGGAATTAAATCCTGTTTCTTTCCAAACAGCTCGTTTTTTTCCCGATTTTTTCGGAAATATCTTTGCTGGCTGGGGCTGCCTCGTGCAGCCCAACTGGCAGGGTCGCCATAAAGTGTGAGGCGTTCGGGTTATAATGATAACTACAGAGTCGAGGAAATACTGATTATTTATTCAATAAAAGTCCTGCTTATATACTATACAAGAACAAAGAAAGTAATGTTCCATCAGCTGTGTTAACATGTGGATGGCCTACCATCAGCTATGAGGTATGTGTATAAGAAATGTCAATCATCTGTTCACCAATTATCTGTGTGCAATGACGCACTACACTACAAACTAAAGTTTCGTCTTTAATTTTCAATTTTAAACCAATGTGAATTATGTCTCATTTTCACTTATACCAGGACAACGCGATGTCATCGAGGAAAAGTCAATTGAAATAGATGGAAAGAAGTGACGACATTGAATATATCTGTAAAAACCCGAAAACAAAACGAAATTTGATTGACTGGTAGAGAATGTCATAAGGCATTTAATCCGACATTTGTACCTTTTTCATTAATAGGGATGATGACTGTAGTTAAAATAAATTACTTAACATTATACACGACATAATACACAAAGAAATTATTACTAAGATGTAGATTGCAGTAATTTTTGTACAGAACTTCTATTTAATAAATTGAAAAGAACTTAAAAGAGTAGGTCATTTGGCAGTACTCAAACGTGACGTCACTTTTGATTATTTCATATAAAATTCCATACTATTCCATAGTGGGGATCGTTTTGACAGTTCGAAAAAAGATGCTGATTTGACTTGCCAGTCATCATGCCTATTGTGCAATACAGCCAACCAAAAGCTCTACCCAAAGGTTGTCTGGAAGACATCGCTTTTTAGCAATAAGGGCGCCTTTTGTGACCTCTGTTTTTTGTATTTCTTTTGTTTTGTGAACTTTTATTCTTTATTACGTGTGAGGTGTGCAATAAAGAGTTTTGTATTGTATTGTAAAGCTTAAATAAATAAATACATTTTCATAAATTCCCGAAAAAAACATTTGATTTCTTTCCGACATTTTCAACGCTACTTCTTTCAGTCCATTATGGGCGTAAGCCTCTGTTATTAACAATGCACATGACATCATCAGCCTGTATTAGTCCACTGCTAGACAACGGCATCTGCTTAGCCTATGCGCATGGACGCATTAGGTAAATGCCCATAATCACCACGCTGGGCAAGCGGATTGGCGATCGCAGTAATGTGTCCACTATGATGACGCTGCTGCCCATCATCAATCTTTTATCAAATATAATTGTCAGTGACACTTCAATCCTTTAGTCGACTCTTACGACACCCGCAGGAGGACGTTGGGGTGGTGACAAATTTCACGCAACACACGGCCATACCACCGGCGTCATTAGGTAAATGCCCATAATTGCCACGCTGGGCAAACGGCTTGGCGATCGTGGTAGGGTCTACTATAATGACTGCTGTCTATCATCAATTTTCATGTACGAGGACTGTTCCGAAAGTTATTGTTGCTACATAATGCTTAGCACATGATTGGTATGTCAGTATGTCGCTGCGAGATAGTTTTTCCACCTTTTACTAACTATTATGAATAAAAGAGGGATACTAGGGATAGTCTATCTCGTGGCGACACTGTGCTAAGCCTACAGTTCTATTCATGCGATTTCAATAAAACTTACACCATTTTGAGGGATAGATATTTCAATAAAGCTTTAGGCGGTGTAAGTTTGTTTTAAGAAAGTTGTTATAGTATTTTATGCAACCCTTGTTTAAGAGAGGTAAAAAAAGGTGAGTGGCGTGGGTAACAATTTGAGGCGAAGCCGAAAATTGTTCTTAAAGACGCCACGAGCATTTTTTCACTCAGTTAAACAATGTTGCAACACTTTTTCTACGACCACACACCTGTTTTCGAATAAAATTGAAAATTGGAGAAATAATCTTAATCAAACACAATTTTATTCATAATCAAGGTCGGGCGGGAAACGTCAAAATCAAAAAAGAAAGCTCCTCTATGGTTTACTATTCATCAGAAATTACATTAATGAGGTTGGCAACCATGTATTTCATTACGGCTTGTATACACGAGGTGTCTTAAAATCCCAAAAACGCACTGCGTGTATGCCCGAATGCGTTTATATGGAATAGACAATATAGACTTATCTTGACATCTTTAAGGTAGTGTCTTAAAGGTGTGTTCACGACCCTGTAAATGACAAATAAAAGTACGGGAGTAGAAAAAATATTTATTATGAGAGCCACCCTCGCGGCGAGTAAAGCGAGCGAGCCGGCGCATACTGACGCCATTGAGCTTGAGTTTTCATTTTTTGGGGTCCGTAGTAAACAAGGGACTTTTATAATTAATTTCATCATGTCCGTCTGTCTGTCATAGTTCAGTGGCCGTTAGTACAAGAAATTAGCAATTTGGTTTGCATATTAATCACGCCGATAAAGTGGTAGAATAAAATACAGAAAAAAAATGTTTTTCGGGTATCGCCCTGATTAAAGTGGGAATGATTTTTTTAATTGGCTGTAATCGTAAAGTGTGAGGTATCGTTGCAAGGTCTTTTAAAATAATAAGGGTCCCAAAAGAAAGTTTTTCTTTTAAGTCAACTCACATTAGGACGGTAAGTAATAACCCCCTTATTCATAAACGTCAGCTAACTTAACAAGCCGCAAATAATTGTTTGTCCCTTTTGCTCTTATGGACACATTATTAAGACCGAAAGGGACAAACAATTATTAGCGGCTTGTTAAGTTAGCAGACGTTTATGAATAAGGGGGTTGGAATTTTAGTTGTCTTAGCGTTTGACTTCGGCTATGTCTAGCGAATTCTGTAAGGGACTCACTCACTAACAAATCTGTGAGTATCCTGTAGTCGGTGACGTGGTTGTCTTGCTCGCGGGTGACGCCATGGAGCTTGAGTCGTCTGGGGTGCGACCCGGCTACTACTAAAGTATTCTATAAAGGACTCACTCACTAACAAATCTGTGAGTATCCTGTAGTCGGTGACGTGGTTGTCTTGCTGCATACTGACGCCATGGAGCTTGAGTCGTCTGGGGTGCGACCCGGCTACTACTAAAGTATTCTATAAGGGACTCACTCACTAACAAATCTGTGAGTATCCTGTAGTCGGTGACGTGGTTGTCTTGCTCGCGGGTGACGAGCCCGATGGCCACGCCGGCCGCGGGGGCGGTGAGCGCCACCCCGGCGTCCAGCAGCGCCAGCGACCCGGCGCATACTGACGCCATGGAGCTTGAGTCGTCTGGGGTGCGACCCGGCTACTACTAAAGTATTCTATAAAGGACTCACTCACTAACAAATGTGTGAGTATCCTGTAGTCGGTGACGCCATGGAGCTTGAGTCGTCTGGGGTGCGACCCGGCTACTACTAAAGTATTCTATAAAGGACTCACTCACTAACAAATCTGTGAGTATCCTGTAGTCGGTGACGTGGTTGTCTTGCTCGCGGGTGACGAGCCCGATGGCCACGCCGGCCGCGGGGGCGGTGAGCGCCACCCCGGCGTCCAGCAGCGCCAGCGACCCGGCGCATACTGACGCCATGGAGCTTGAGTCGTCTGGGGTGCGACCCGGCTACTACTAAAGTATTCTATACGGGACTCACTCACTAACAAATCTGTGAGTATCCTGTAGTCGGTGACGTGGTTGTCTTGCTCGCGGGTGCGACCCGGCTACTACTAAAGTATTCTATAAAGGACTCACTCACTAACAAATCTGTGAGTATCCTGTAGTCGGTGACGTGGTTGTCTTGCTCGCGGGTGCGACCCGGCTACTACTAAAGTATTCTATAAAGGACTCACTCACTAACAAATCTGTGAGTATCCTGTAGTCGGTGACGTGGTTGTCTTGCTCGCGGGTGACGAGCCCGATGGCCACGCCGGCCGCGGGGGCGGTGAGCGCCACCCCGGCGTCCAGCAGCGCCAGCGACCCGGCGCATACTGACGCCATGGAGCTTGAGTCGTCTGGGGTGCGACCCGGCTACAACTAAAGTATTCTATAAGGGACTCACTCACTAACAAATCTGTGAGTATCCTGTAGTCGGTGACGTGGTTGTCTGACTGACGCCATGGAGCTTGAGTCGTCTGGGGTGCGACCCGGCTACTACTAAAGTATTCTATAAAGGACTCACTCACTAACAAATCTGTGAGTATCCTGTAGTCGGTGACGTGGTTGTCTTGCTCGCGGGTGACGAGCCCGATGGCCACGCCGGCCGCGGGGGCGGTGAGCGCCACCCCGGCGTCCAGCAGCGCCAGCGACCCGGCGCATACTGACGCCATGGAGCTTGAGTCGTCTGGGGTGCGACCCGGCTACTACTAAAGTATTCTATAAAGGACTCACTCACTAACAAATCTGTGAGTATCCTGTAGTCGGTGACGTGGTTGTCTTGCTGCATACTGACGTCATGGAGCTTGAGTCGTCTGGGGTGCGACCCGGCTACTACTAAAGTATTCTATAAAGGACTCACTCACTAACAAATCTGTGAGTATCCTGTAGTCGGTGACGTGGTTGTCTTGCTCGCGGGTGCGACCCGGCTACTACTAAAGTATTCTATAAAGGACTCACTCACTAACAAATCTGTGAGTATCCTGTAGTCGGTGACGTGGTTGTCTTGCTCGCGGGTGACGAGCCCGATGGCCACGCCGGCCGCGGGGGCGGTGAGCGCCACCCCGGCGTCCAGCAGCGCCAGCGACCCGGCGCATACTGACGCCATGGAGCTTGAGTCGTCTGGGGTGCGACCCGGCTACTACTAAAGTATTCTATAAGGGAGTCACTCACTAACAAATCTGTGAGTATCCTGTAGTCGGTGACGTGGTTGTCTTGCTCGCGGGTGACGAGCCCGATGGCCACGCCTGGAGCTTGAGTCGTCTGGGGTGCGACCCGGCTACTACTAAAGTATTCTATAAGGGAGTCACTCACTAACAAATCTGTGAGTATCCTGTAGTCGGTGACGTGGTTGTCTTGCTCGCGGGTGACGAGCCCGATGGCCACGCCGGCCGCGGGGGCGGTGAGCGCCACCCCGGCGTCCAGCAGCGCCAGCGACCCGGCGCATACTGACGCCATGGAGCTTGAGTCGTCTGGGGTGCGACCCGGCTACTACTAAAGTATTCTATAAGGGAGTCACTCACTAACAAATCTGTGAGTATCCTGTAGTCGGTGACGTGGTTGTCTTGCTCGCGGGTGACGAGCCCGATGGCCACGCCGGCCGCGGGGGCGGTGAGCGCCACCCCGGCGTCCAGCAGCGCCAGCGACCCGGCGCATACTGACGCCATGGAGCTTGAGTCGTCTGGGGTGCGACCCGGCTACTACTAAAGTATTCTATAAGGGAGTCACTCACTAACAAATCTGTGAGTATCCTGTAGTCGGTGACGTGGTTGTCTTGCTCGCGGGTGACGAGCCCGATGGCCACGCCGGCCGCGGGGGCGGTGAGCGCCACCCCGGCGTCCAGCAGCGCCAGCGACCCGGCGCATACTGACGCCATGGAGCTTGAGTCGTCTGGGGTGCGACCCGGCTACTACTAAAGTATTCTATAAGGGAGTCACTCACTAACAAATCTGTGAGTATCCTGTAGTCGGTTACGTGGTTGTCTTGCTGCATACTGACGCCATGGAGCTTGAGTCGTCTGGGGTGCGACCCGGCTACTACTAAAGTATTCTATAAGGGAGTCACTCACTAACAAATGTGTGAGTATCCTGTAGTCGGTGACGCCATGGAGCTTGAGTCGTCTGGGGTGCGACCCGGCTACTACTAAAGTATTCTATAAAGGACTCACTCACTAACAAATCTGTGAGTATCCTGTAGTCGGTGACGCCATGGAGCTTGAGTCGTCTGGGGTGCGACCCGGCTACTACTAAAGTATTCTATAAAGGACTCACTCACTAACAAATCTGTGAGTATCCTGTAGTCGGTGACGTGGTTGTCTTGCTCGCGGGTGACGAGCCCGATGGCCACGCCGGCCGCGGGGGCGGTGAGCGCCACCCCGGCGTCCAGCAGCGCCAGCGACCCGGCGCATACTGACGCCATGGAGCTTGAGTCGTGTGGGGTGCGACCCGGCTACTACTAAAGTATTCTATAAAGGACTCACTCACTAACAAATCTGTGAGTATCCTGTAGTCGGTGACGTGGTTGTCTTGCTCGCGGGTGACGAGCCCGATGGCCACGCCGGCCGCGGGGGCGGTGAGCGCCACCCCGGCGTCCAGCAGCGCCAGCGACCCGGCGCATACTGACGCCATGGAGCTTGAACCTGGAACAAAAATTATAATATGACCTTGGGACATCTTACACAAATCAACCTAACCCTTCGGTAAGCTCAATTATAATAGATAGATACATGTAGATACTTAAATACACAGACAGCCATGACCGTAAGAATACAGTAAGAATACATTTTGTCACCACCCCAACTCTTCCCGCGGGAGTCGTAAGAGTCGACTAAGGGATTGAAGTGTCACAGTCCACTATTTGATAAAAGATTGATGATGGGCAGCAGCGTCATCATAGTGGACACATTACTGCGATCGCCAATCCGCTTGCCCAGCGTGGCGATTATGGGCATTTACCTCCTAATGCGTCTATACGCATAGTTGATAGGAGAGGGCTACATCCAGCAGTGGACTAAGATAGGCTGATGATGTATGATGATAGACAGCCATGACCAAGGAACAAATATTTGTGTTAAATAAATAAATATCTTGGGACATCTTACACAAATCAACTTAGCTCCACGATAAGCTCAATTAAGGCTTGTGATGTGGGTACCAGGCGACGATATATATAATAGTTAGATACATATAGATACATAAATAGACAGCCATGACCAAGGAACAAATATTTGTGATAAATAAATAAATATCCTGGGACATCTTACACATATCAACCTAGTCCCACGGTAAGCTCAATTAAGGCTTGTGATGTGGGTACTAGGCGACGATACATATAACAAATAAATACACAAATAATGCCCTCGTCGGGATTTCGAATCCGGAACCTCCAGCTTCGTAGGCAGGGTCACTACCAACTACCTAGGCTACGGAGGCTGAGAAAAAAAAAATTTGTTGCATATTTGATTCAACGTGTACCAATAGTCAGTAGAATAAAAAAAAAAACAAAATACATTAAGTTGGTCTTTCTGAACAATGTTTTCCATGGGACCTACATGAAAAAATTTACTTTTTTACGACTAATAAAGATCGAGTTCATTAATATGTAAACATTTCTCCACACTAGTCCTTTCTAAATGTGTTTACATGATTATGAAACGAGTCTGGAAATTATGAACAGTTCCGCACCGGTCGGTATGAAATCAGTATTTTATTTCGCGATATTCATATCTGTTCCATGGGAAACCTTGTTCAGAAATACCATTTTAACTAGGGCATGCAAACCGGTTTTATTTGTATGAAATTACGACTAATAACTGGTTATTAACCGGTTCTTTCAAACCAGTTTGCATTCCCTAATCTTAACACGTTTTACGAAAAAAAAATACAAAAAGTGAGTCGAAGACCATGTTCATTGTGACGAACATTGCTAAATTAAGGGTTAAAACGCTACTCGCTTGAAACCTCTTAATATAATATGATAAGTAAGATTATATGTTACAGGGCAAATACAATAGTAAAATAAACGTGGTGTACCTAAACTACTTATGTTATAATATTTTCTTCGGTTACCGCGAGGATTACACATCCCTGTAAAGACCACGAACCCTGTAAAGTGTTCGAAACATCGGAATGAAGTTAAAATTAGTAAATATACGCTAGTTATGTTATGTTAAGGAGGGACGCTCGACCGGACTTGAGCGGGCTGTCGAGCATCCACTGAGCTCATTCACCCCATTTCCCTTAGCTGGAGCTGCAGGTCTATATTCCGGTAGCGTTCCCGCAATACGTCTCTCTAGCCTTTCAATTTTCTTGCAGAACCGCAGGACGTCTCTGAGGTCTCCCTGAGTTCCTTCTCCTCTATCCCTGCCAAACACGTCATAAGGCTTGTTCACGAAATAAAGTAGCCATTGCTGTATAATTCTTTTTTTTTGTATGAGACCATACCTTAGTAGGGGTGTTATTACAAAGAAGGGCTCTTTGCCTATCTTCTCGGACGCTGTGGTTGATATTTATATCAATTTCTCCATAATTATGGACTTTTATTTAAACTTCTGGGTTTAAGTAATGTTTCTTCTTATTTTACCATTTTGGGTCATTTAATTTCCCAACTCGGTCTTAACTAAATTACAATAGCGATACTATAATAAACTGTGAATCTCGTGTCAACAATTTTTATTAATTATTTCAAGACTAACATTGTTGAAATCGTCTCGGAAGTTCGCACTTTTTTGGGCGTGAACTTTTGCATTCAGCATTATCTGAAGTTATTTTGGTTTTGATGACTTTTCAGCGAATGCTTTTGGATATTGGATCGTTAAACATAAAACAGAAGAATCAATTTACAGTCCCACGGCTGTTAGAACTACATGGGACTGTTGCGTAACAGTAGAGACTGATTTTACGATGGCTACTTTATTTCGTGAACAAGCTTTATCTCGCCGCTTTTTTTTTATGTTGGCACAACAAAGTGGCTCCACTCCACCTGATCGTAAGTGAAAAGTAGAGCCCAAATCGCGGCGGCAACGAAGTCGGTCAGTAACCTGTCAGTTGCCACCGCCTTGCTGGCCCGCTAGATGCTTCTTCACGCTTCGTTTAAAGGGTCCCAACTTAGGTATGCGGAAACACATGTGCCGGTAAAGAAAGGATATGCTGGGTGACCTAAACTAGTGATAGCCCGCCCCGGGGGCCCGCCGCGACCCACCTCCCCCGTCGCGTACAGCCGGTGGACTCACCGTTGGACTCTAACACTTCAGCAGTGAGCCGGACGGCGTAGGGCAGCGAGGGCACGACGGGCAGCCCCGTGGCCCGCCGCGACCCACCTCCCCCGTCGCGTACAGCCGGTGGACTCACCGTTGGACTCTAACACTTCAGCAGTGAGCCGGACGGCGTAGGGCAGCGAGGCACGACGGGCAGCCCCGTGGCCCGCCGCGACCCACCTCCCCCGTCGCGTACAGCCGGTGGACTCACCGTTGGACTCTAACACTTCAGCAGTGAGCCGGACGGCGTAGGGCAGCGAGGCACGACGGGCAGCCCCGTGGCCCGCCGCGACCCACCTCCCCCGTCGCGTACAGCCGGTGGACTCACCGTTGGACTCTAACACTTCAGCAGTGAGCCGGACGGCGTAGGGCAGCGAGGCACGACGGGCAGCCCCGTGGCCCGCCGCGACCCACCTCCCCCGTCGCGTACAGCCGGTGGACTCACCGTTGGACTCTAACACTTCAGCAGTGAGCCGGACGGCGTAGGGCAGCGAGGCACGACGGGCAGCCCCGTGGCCCGCCGCGACCCACCTCCCCCGTCGCGTACAGCCGGTGGACTCACCGTTGGACTCTAACACTTCAGCAGTGAGCCGGACGGCGTAGGGCAGCGAGGCACGACGGGCAGCCCCGTGGCCCGCCGCGACCCACCTCCCCCGTCGCGTACAGCCGGTGGACTCACCGTTGGACTCTAACACTTCAGCAGTGAGCCGGACGGCGTAGGGCAGCGAGGGCACGCCGGGCAGCCCCGTGGCCCGCCGCGACCCCCCTCCCCCGTCGCGTACAGCCGGTGGACTCACCGTTGGACTCTAACACTTCAGCAGTGAGCCGGACGGCGTAGGGCAGCGAGGCACGACGGGCAGCCCCGTGGCCCGCCGCGACCCACCTCCCCCGTCGCGTACAGCCGGTGTAGCGTTGAAAATGTCGGAAAAAAACAACGTTTTTTTCGGGAATGTATGAAAACTTCGTTGTTTTCCGTTTTTTTCGGGTTTTTACAGAAATAATCAATGTCACTGTCACTGTCACTCCTCGCCATCTGTTTCAATTGACTTTTCCTCAGTGACATCGCGTTCTCCTGGTATAAGTGAAAATTAGACCTAATTTACATTGGTTTAAAGTTGAAAATTTAAGTGGAAAATTTCATTGTTTTTTTCGAAAAAATCAGGAAAAAAACGAGCTGTTTGGAAAGAAACGGGATTTAATCCGGAAATTTTCAACGCTACGCGTACAGCCGGTGGACTCACCGTTGGACTCTAACACTTCAGCAGTGAGCCGGACGGCATAAGGCAGTGAGGGTACGACGGGTAGCAACCCTCGCTCGGCGAGCGCGCCGTGGCCCGCCTCGCGCCGCCCCGGGGGCCCGCCGCGACCCACCTCCCCCGTCGCGTATGAGGGGAACTCGTAGTGGAGGAAGAAGCTTTTCTCTTTTATGCCGCTGGAAACAATTAGGACGTTTTCACAAACCGTTGTTGAAATCACCTTGTTATTTAATTTGGTACATCTCTAGTAGTATAGATATAGATGCTTAATAATATTGTGAACTTGTACAATAATAATTATTTTTGTTTAATATTATGATTCTTTATTTATTTCTCTTTTTTATAAAAATGTCTATTATAATAATTTTTTTATGTAATAAATTCTTTAATGCATGTTATTTTAATAAGATGTATTATTATACTGTTTTGAAAAAAGTAAGTCCACCTGAGTTTCTTACTGGTTCTTCTCAGAAACGGTGTAGGGTTTGAACCAGTAGTAGATTTTTTTCTCTCTCTTGATAATGTCAGACGATTCGAAAATGCTTATTAATAAGCTTACTTGAATAAAGAAAAGTTTGACTTTGACTTTCGACAAGTTATGGCTTATTCGACTCAGAATCACGATCTCGTTCGATTTTGTTAGGAGAAAAAATATGGCCCATAATTTTTATTAGTACATTGTGCATCAAGGTAGGTAAGTACGGAATTACTAACGAGAGTGTTAGAAGCCCGACGCCGTTAGGCGGAGGGCTTTTATGACTCGAGTTAGTATTCCGCTTACCTACCGTGATGCATACAATGTTTTTCATCACACTTGCCGACAAAAAAATAAGTTTTAAGACATAATATTAGTAAATGACGTACTGACATTTCTATTACTCCCTAGGGAATATCACTTTTCTATTACTCCCGCTACGCGCGCAAGTAATGGCGCGCTTAGACAGCAAGTGTGATGAAAACAGTTTTTATTCCTTCCATTACGCTACCGCCTTAGAACATCTATGAAAAAACATTTTGAGACACTTTTTTTCTCCTATTAGAATCGAAAGAGCTCGTGATGCTGAGTAGATATAGTAGAGACAAGGTGATTTCAACAACGGTTTGTGAAAACGCCCATCATTAACATTTTTTTTAATGTATGCAGTGGACCCAGCAGTGGACCAGGGTGCTTAGACAAGTTGCCATATGCTAACGCTTAATCGACAATCGTAAACGAAAAGCAGCTAACTGTCTTTATCGCACTAATATGAAAGAATTACAGAGAAGGAAAATTACGATACGCTATTAAGCGTTAGCGGTTGGCAACTTGGCTAAGCATCGAGGTGAAAAGTGATTTGGAGTCGACACTGAATAAGTTGCCTGAATTTTTTTTATTAGCAGCATAAAATACAATACAAGCCCAGGCAGAGATGGCAGGACTACCTGTGGCTTATCTCGCAAAACTTTACAAGCGTACAATTCTACAAAATTGTAAAATTTACATACAAAAAGGTGTTAAATTTGTAGATCTGTAAGGTTGTAAAATTTTGTGCTATTGACAACATTTCAAAATTCTCAATGTCCTTAAATCGAAAACCATTTCGAGATATACGCTTGTAGATCACAAAAGGATATTTTTTAATATTTTCTTCGCATATTATTTTGTTAAAAAATCTTGAAAATAGTTTAAAGGGGAAGTGACGTCACATAGCTGATTCAGAGCTGCCACTATAATTAAAAAATCTTGCGGTTGGAATGTCACTTGTGTTTGGTAGTGACATTTGACACTTGTCTTCGTTTTTCGTCGTTTTCTTATGTGTATGAAACATCACTTGTGACGTCATTTAGCTGATTTTTGACGTTTGTAACTTATGCGCTTTCTGCTCGAAGCAGTAATCAAAAGGGATTATCGCACAAAAATTCTCATTTTTTTGAAAAATAAAAAATACGTGTATCTTTTAGTATTGATTACATTCAAAACAGACAATAAAAAGTAGCACTAAAAAATATGAAATGTTGTCAATTGGCCCCTGGACGCCTTCGTCAACAATTAGCCAAAACACACGCAAACTAGGGAGTTGCAAAGTGTCGGAGTTGTATGAGTGTCGGTTTTAACCGTGTCTCAAACGACTCTGCGCTGGTGGCGCGCTGTCAATGTCAGACACGGCCTCACCTTTTTCTTTGCAAAAAAAAAAGAGACACGGTTAAAAAGGAGGAAAGGCCTATACGAGTACCCAGGTGTGAAACACCCTTGTAGCTTCAGAATAACATATATGGCTTGTATAGAACCAGAACCCGTTTCTTAGAAGCTTGTAACTTAATACTAATATAAGTGGAAGGCTTTTTAACATCGTTTACTGAGCCGGGCAAGTCTATAGGTGGAATTACATCTGTAAGTTTTTATGCAAGTAGAAACGGAGTTACATTAAGGAATGACAGGTGGCATATATAGGTGGATATATCTCATTCCAGCTAATAGCTCTGTCTCAAACACTTACATAAGAATTTACAGGTATATGGCTGGCCTTAAGCATGCATGCAGAAAGATATCTATCTTGCTGAATGAATGTGATGTCAAGTGATTTATGGAATAAATTACGAATTATAACAGCACGAATTTTGGACTATTGATCTTGTTCCAACACTCTGCACACGATTTTTGGGCACTATTGGATATTACATTGTTTCTATGCGATTTATTATGCGTTTTTTTTGTTCATTACCATCACCACTTTATTTTCCGTTTTATATAGGCAAACGAGAGTATTCTGCCACAATAGCAGAGAAACATGCGTCTGCTACAAGATAACCGAAAATGACTCCACTAATTTTACGCAGTTCGTCAATAATTTGGGAATGATAATGACTTGATTTGTGCGACGGAATAATCGCATAGAACTACCCATTAAGGCATTCCGCTTGTATTACACGTTACAAACTTTTGAGAATGTCCCTAGGATATTCGTTTATTGTTACCTGGTGAGCATGGTGAGTGTGTCCATCTTGAGAGCACTCTCCGGGGAGTCAAATGCTACGGTACAGAGCACCTGCGTCTGACCGCGTTGGAACAACGCGCTGCCGTGGAGGGGCTCGTATAGACCCACCTGGGACAACATATTTGTTGATTTCGGATGTTCAAAGTTGAAAAAGAAGTCTTTAAAGCGTACAGATAGTTCAACTCATCTTTGCGCGTGGCGCTATGTGTGAGTAAACCTTGTTTATACACGTGTTGCTCGGACGACGACGGCCGCGTCACCGCCACACAAAACAAAAACAAATGAAAGCTGTATAAATTGACAACATTTCATATTTTTTAGTGCAAGGTTTTATTGTCTGTTTTGAAAGAAGTCAATATTAAAAGATACACGTATTTTTTACTTTTCAATTAAATTGCAAATGTAGTGAGAAAATCCTCTTTTATTACTACTTCGAGCAGAAAGAGCGTAAGTTACAAACGTCAAGAATCAGCAAAATGACGTCACAAGTGATGTTTCAAACACATAAGAAAACGACGAAAATCGGTGACAAATGTCAAGTGTCACTGCCAAACACAAGAGACATTCCAATCGCAAGATATTTTGGTTACAGTCGCATCTCTGAATGTGTCATCTTTGATGTGGCATGTCAGCTATGTGACGTCACTTCCCCTTTAAACTATTATTGCGTTTTTTACATAAATATTGCGATAAAAAAATTTAAAAAATATATTTTTGTGATCTACATGCGTATATCTCGAAATGGTTTTCGATTTAGGGACATTGAAAATTTTGAAACGTTGTCAATTACAAGCGCACGATTGAACTATCTGTAATACATTGTCATTACCGTGTGGTGACGGCAGTAAGAATACATTTGTCATCACCCCAACTCTTCCCGCGGGTGTCGTAAGAGTCGACTAAGGGATGGAAGTGTCAATGACCATTCTATAAGAAGATTGATGATGGGCAGCAGCGTCATCAATGTCATAATAGTGCACACATTACTGCGATCGCCAACACTTTTGCCCAGCGTGGCGATTATGGGCATTTACCTCCTAATGCGTACGCATAGTTAATAGGAGAGGCCTACGTCCAGCAGTGGACTAACATAGGCTGATGATGATGATGATGACATTGTCATTTAACCTTTTTGACGCCATGTCAAATACCAAAGCTGTCACTCAGACGCCACGTCAACGAAATGTCAAAACTGAAATTGAATTTTACACACATGCGTGAAGGTCTATATTGCTCTGTGGTCCAAGATTTACGAGTATATATTGGTTTTTGGCGGTGAACCGTTGGCATCCAAAAGGTTAAATTTCAATCTGTAATGTACAAAATGTTGGCCACGTGGTAACGGCAGTAAGAGTACATTTGTCACCATTATTCTGTGAGTGCCGTAAGAATCGACTAAGGGTCTCACCAAACCAATCGACGCGGAGTCGGCTTTCGCCGAGTGTTTTACACCACACTATTCGCATTTAGCCGATCGACCGTCTCCGCGGTTGGACACCTGCGTTAAGCAGTCTCATCCTCCTTGCGGCCGTCGAAACCCTCGATCGCCTGCGATTTGCTACCGCAACAGTTGTAAAGCGGCGGTCGGCTCTGCCGTGCTCCATCCTGCCGTCGAGACGTCAGACAGCACGCGTACAGCCGCTGAGTCCGACGAACACCGAACAGTTAGGTAGATAGGACAGCGGGTGATCGGCAATCGTAAATCTCATTTTTGGAGACTAGTTGTTAGTAACTAGTTTGAAATTGAACAGACGTGTATGATTACGACAGTATTACTTCGTGTTGTCAGATCTATTGCAGATTTTAATGTGGGTAATAATTCAAATTAATAAATACAAACGCATCAGTAGCTACTTCGGCCGTCATCGGCTCTTTTCAGCCGTCGTCAGCTATGTTCGGCCGTCGAAGACGCTGAACGGCTTCCGCCAGCTCTGACCGGTCCTTATCGTAGGTACTCGGCCGTGATCGGAGCCGTTCAACTCTTTTCGGCACCGTACGGCGGTATTAGGAGATTTACGAATGCGAACGTGTGCGTTAGGCTGCAAACGGGGTCGTACGA
Source organism: Thaumatotibia leucotreta (assembly GCA_025490895.1). Taxonomy (NCBI): domain Eukaryota; kingdom Metazoa; phylum Arthropoda; class Insecta; order Lepidoptera; family Tortricidae; genus Thaumatotibia; species Thaumatotibia leucotreta. The sequence continues at coordinate 25,157 of JALPQI010005223.1, read as the reverse complement.
ATGCGAACAGCTTTACGGCAAAACGCCGTTTTCCCGTCGAAAGACGTCGTTTCGCGTGGGCCGAGCCGATTTACGATGTCCTCGCTCTTATTGCGTTGACATATAGCTTTTTCCGTACGCGATTAGCCGAAACGGCGTCGACTAGTTTGGTGAGACCCTAAGGGATCGAAGTGTCACTGACCATACATTTATTGAAGATAGAGACTGCTATCGCTAATACGCTTGATTAGCGTAGCAGCCTCAAAGATTACGACCCAGAATGTTTGTTTTAAATGGATATTGAAGACCTGATTACGCTAAGGGTAACCATCATCTTCACCGCTTTTTTAGCACCCTTGACCTTAGGTTTGATATTATACTGTTTACTTTATTTTACTATTGACTTTCAAACTCCACATGACGACCCTGCCAAAATTAACAACTATCCCGGACTACTCACAGATGGCAAAGGATGATTTACTTTTTTAAATTTATAACTAACGTGAGACTCAAACATACGTTAATATTTATCAAACGGGTTACACACGTAATTTAAGTCGATAATTGCTCGCCATGTTTCGATCCAATTAGAAGATCCTCATCATGGGAGTACCCGCGACCGCGTCCCGACGTATACTGCGGGCTTGCGCTCTGCTAGAGCGGGTGCTGGCCGCGGGCAGCGCTGGCGGGGGCGGCGAAGGAATGGTTTACTTTATTATTTTACTACTGACGGGTTGGCTTAAAGTAGTGAGAATTTTTATATTTCAAAACATATAAATATAGGCAAAAGCTATTGGTTTATTGGATTTGTAATCAGAAAGTAGAGTATATTAGACGTTATATATAAAAATAAATTAACGCAGCATATGAAGTTCCCACCTCTAATTTGTGTAACTGTCTTCTAACCCTGCACGTCATGCACTTTGGACAACATTTAAGTACATTTTCGGAAGTGTCTTTTTTTAACTAGTTTTAATTATTTTGGTAAATTACATTTGGATCAAACAAAACCTCATCCTTTATAATATCAATTCACATAGTAGGCAATTAAAATCTCCTACGAATCGAGTTTTACGGACGTTTAAATATAGGGATGTTTCGGTAAATCTGTATGCAATGTCGGTTTTCACTCATTTTAGATGGCTGTGGAAAAGCTACTAAATGTTGCCAGCCCGCCACATGTTATTAAGTTTCAGGAAACAACAACTTCTTAGTAATTTCTAAATACCTTTGAATGTATGTAGTGATATGTGAGAACTCGATTCAAGAATGGATTAATATTTCAAATGAAATTCCGGGAATAATGAACGAGAGTATTTTTGAAAGTTGTCCAAAGTATTGTGCACGTTCATGAGAAAGCTAGGTACTTAAAGAAGAAAACCGGGCATTTGTTATTATTAAAGGCTGTGCAGCTTATGTCCAATATCCTCTAGTTTGTGATTATAAAATCGATAATCCAAAGCTTTTTTCTATTATTTTTATTTTATTAAAAATGTAAATTCTCATTACTTTAAGCCAACCCGTTAATAATTTTCTTTCACTCCTAAATCCAAATTACGATCGTAACAGTGCCAGAATCATATCATAAGCCTATCTCAGTCCACTGCTGGACGTAGGCCTCTCATATCAACTATGCGTAGAGACGCATTAGGAGGTAAATGTCCATAATCGCCACCGGATTGGCGATCGCAGTAATGTGTACACTATGATGACGCTGCTGCCCATCATGAATCAAAGCTTGGTCAGTGACACTTCAATCCCTTAGTCGACTCTTACCACACCCGCGAAAAGAGTTGGGGTGGCGACACTTGTATTCTTGCTGCCGTCACCACACGGCTCAAAACCAGTGGAGAATACTTCATCCTCATCATATCAGCCGAAAGACGTCCACTGCTGAACACTGCTGGCCTCCCCCAAAGATTGCCACAATGACCGGTCCTGCGCCACCCGCATCCAGCGGACTCCTGCGACCTTCATCAGGTAATCAGTACACCTTGTGGGGGGCCTACCCACGCTACGCCTTCCGGTACGTGGCCGCCACTCAAGAACCTTCCCGCCCCAACGGCCATCGGAGAATACTTGCTTCTATTTTATTTCGGATTAGAAGATTTTCAACAGCTTATGTTATCGTCTATAATTATTAATTAATATTTTACTTCTATTGTCAGTCACTTCCGAGCCTAAATCAACAGCACTTACCTGACAGCTAATTTTCCTCAATTCATCCAACTGTCTCCCGTCACAGCGGATATCAGTCTCAAAGATCATATCCCGGAAGGTCTGTTTCAGATGGCTGTTAAAGGCTTCCTGTAACTGTCCAGGGTCACCTTCATCTCTGAGCTGGTCGAGAACTGTTTGCCGAAGAGCTGATATAGCGAGGTCACGTGAAGTCTTGTCGTGGGAGAAATCGCTGGAAGAGAATTGATATTGAATAGGGTGTTTGCACTATAATGCTTACTTTTCAGGGTAGCAATGCGCAATGTGCCCATGAGGAAAGGGAAAAATTTTAACAGCATATTCCTAAGGCTAAAAGAAGCAAGAAAATCTTGTAGACAATATTTAATATAGCCAGCAATAAGTTCAACAGGGCTGCAGGGTGATTTACTATTATAATACTTAACCCTATTCTGTGTACTTTATATGTCAGGGAGTAAAATAGAAATTGCTAACAAAAGGTGTGCATTTTAATTAATAGGTACACAAAAAAGTTGAGTATAGTAAGATATTGTAAACAGTTTTTTTCCATAATTACGCAATGTACAAAAATCTAGATACATTTTCGCCTAATAGGAAGAAACACGTGATTCTGAGTAAAAATGCATTAGAAATAAAATAAAAGATGCGCAAGTGCAACTTGAACAGAATGTTTTTTTATAAATAAATTATAATTTTATAAATATGAAGTAGTGTGACTTCTGGGGAAAAAATAAAAACACAAATCAAAACATTTAGTTAATAAATAATTTGATTTGTGTTTTCACAATACGTTCAAAAATGTTTTTGACGTGACAACGTCTTATAAATTGGTTTGCCGGGTGACACTTCAAGAAACTGCGTTACGCTCCGCTCACGTTATGCGCTCACAATGAGAGCGAGTGAGAGGCACGCGTCCCTTCCACTCGGGCATGGTTAGCCCGCCTAAGAGCGAGAGAGACAGACATAAAAAGTGAAAGTCGTTGTCACGTAAAACTTTCGCCCGTATACCGACTTTACAGACAACCAATTTTATTTTTTAAGTATTAACTCACCTAAGAATCTCTCTAATCTTCATAGTGGACAGCGTCTTAACAGAGTCAACGACACTCTGAGCGACGGGCACTTGTATGTCGTACTCCCTTTTCGCCTTCCCATGCTGTTTCTGTAGCTTCTCTATGCCGCGAACTATGTGCATTGCTTCTTTGGTGCCTGGAAGAACATCATCATTTCAGTCCACTGCTGGAAGTAGTCTCCTATTAACCAATTGTGACCTAGCGGTGACATATGGCACCGACTTATGTTTAAATAAAATGATAAAGCTTCATATGGCCTAAATTGACCTCAGAAACAATATTCTAGAATATTTTCCAATTCTGAGACGTGAAATAATTCAGGTTATAATGGGTTAACTATGCGTATTAGGAGGTAAATGCCCATAATTGCCACGGCAAACGGATTGGCGGTCGCAGTCCACTATGATAACACTGCTGCCCGTTATCAATTTCGATAAATAAATGGTCAATGACACTTCAATCCCTTATACAACTCTTACGACACCCGCGGGAAGATTTGGGGAGGTGACAGAATACATTTCTTACTGCCGTCACCATGCGGCATAATTAAGAATTTAGAGTTCCAATTCAATTCTCAAATATTTTTTTAGGTTTGAAAACAACTCGTTAGGGCTCAGTCTTAAAATTAGCGTTTCCCATAACTCTAACAGTTAGAGTTATGGGAAACGCGGAAAATGTAGTTACTAGGTACAACCCACTACGAACAAATAAAACATGGAAGCCGCACGCCATATTAAATTGCCTTTCAAAAACGGTCCTGAATTTAAGTTGTCAAGTGTCACCCCCTCTTCAATGCATCACGGTAATGAATGTCAATATCAACCTATAAAAATTAAACCGCCATTTAAAAATAGTTGTGATTGGTCCATCAAAGTTTTGATTGGCTATATTCTATAAACATTTGTCAAAGATGTTGCGCCGAAATATGCGCGGTGTTAAGAAAAGCGCTATGTCCTGCCCATCTTGGCACAGTTGAACAATTGATTTTGGGGGCATTTTTGAGCTGGCGTTAGACGTCCATGTTATATATGGTCGCAGGATAACACTGCTGCCCATCATCAATTTCGATAAATAAATGGTCAATGACACTTCAATCCCTTATACAACTCTTACGACACCCATGGGAAGATTTGGGGTGGTGACAAATGTATTCTTACTGCCGTCACCATGCGGCATAATTCAGAATTTAGAGTTCCAATTCAATTCTCAAATATTTTTGAGTCTTGAAAACAACTTGTTAGGGCTCAGTCTTAAAATTAGCGTTTCCCACAACTCTAATGCCCTGGCCACGACATCGGTCTAAGGCTAACAGCGGCGAGCGAATCCATGAGTGGGAGCGGGATGCCGATATAGGTACGAGACGAAGCACCATACGTTTTCCGCTAAGCCGGTCGCCTTAGACCGATGTCGTGGCCGCGGCGTAACTATAGTTGAATTATCGAGACAATGGAATTGCATATGTAGTGGTATCGCGTATTTACAATGTATTGTGTGCTGTTGTGTGTGTTTTATCGACTCATGTATTGGCATTATTCGACTAATAGTAAACCTAATTGTAAAGACACGAAGGTTCACTTTAAAAGTGTTGTTTTAGTAACACCACTACAAATGCAATTCCATCTTCTCGATAATTCAACTATACGACCCACAATTTTACAACAAAAATGAACTTACCATACCTGTTTTGATGGCCTTCAGCAGATCCTGCTGCAGGATATCATTGGCGCTACCCTCCAGCATCACAACCAGGTTCTGGGACGTCGCAGCCACGACGAGGTTAAGGAGGGACGTCTGAAGGTCTTTGCGGGTCGGGTTGATTATTATTTCGTTGTCTATTAGGCCTAGTCTGAAAAAAAAAGGTCAACGTAAGGCACTGGTTTCGCCGCGAGCTACTAAGCTATGAACTATCGGCTATAAACACGAACAAAAGATCTCTCCCGTGTAAATAAACGAGATACGGCGATACTCGCTATCAGCTATCACCGCCGAGCGAGTATCGCCGTAGTGTGTCTTTTTTTACACGGGATTGTGTATCTTTTGTTCGTGTTTATAGCCCATAGTTCATAGCTCGCGGTGAGAACAGTGCCTAAAGGAGCGTTCTTTGAAAAAATCGCAAAAACCTTATTGTTACAGATCTGGACGTGCTTGGGCTCATTCGTATCAAAATCACGAGCTAATACGATTTTAATAGTAAAAAGGATCATAATTGTCCATAGGGTATGGCAGTTGCCGTCAGGCCTGTATTACTGTTTGCGACGGAGTGAAATTGTTGTTTGAGGCAATTCCGGTAGTGTGAACGAGGCTAGTTCGAGCCAAAGGCAAGCGGCCGCATGCCACGTCCAGTGTCTGAGACGACGATTTTCTCGCTAGTAGTATGATTCAATGTGTACCTGGCTAATGTAGTGTGAATACATACCTAATCTATCTCCGGTCTGCTAGTGTTTCTGGTATAGGTGCCAATTTTTTATGTCGTGTTGTGCTTTAGCCCGCGAAAACATATACGGCCTTATTCATAAAAATTCCTTGTTGAAGGTTTGATAAGTCCGATAAGTCTTGTTGAACGGTTTATAAGAAGTGTTATTCATAAACGCTCAACATCTCTCCGATAACTGTTGAGCCGCTGTTGAACGGATTAGACGCGTTATGTTGGCGCCTTGACAAAATCATAGACAAAAATGTGGTCTCACCGCAAATTAAAAAAAAGTTTGACAGCTGTCTGGCGGGAATTCACAAATATTTCCTAATTCCTTATTACTTACTTTTATCTCAAATAATTATATTATCATCATCTTGAACCTGAAATTATTAGGTACTTACTACGTATTCTTTTACCTAGGTAACTAATCAAAACAGTTAGCTTTATGATTACGTACTTGCGATGACGGTCAGATAACGAAACATAATTGTATGGCTAGTTAGTACCTAGGTATGGGCAGTTAGTAGTACGGGTAAGTAATAAATAAAAATTTACTTCCTTGCGACCCCAACACCTAATTGCAGTTAGAACCTGAAGTTCTGGTGTGAGGCCAGCTCCTCTGCGATCTTTCTTCAGGTCTTCTTTCACCAACTCTACTATACATATACAAAACAGTCGCCTTATTAAAGCGGTACCGCCGCCTAAATTCAACATCGGGCAGATCCTCAATGGGATCTGCCCTTATGTTATATATTTTTGGACGCCGCGGCGGATTACACAAAATATCATATGGCATCAATAGAGTTTAAGGCCTGCATGATGGAGTTTCACTGCGTATTGACGTTGAAGTTGAAATGGTTGAAAAACTATCAACAAAATTTTAAATTAAAAAAGTTGGAGATTAGTTTTCCCACCATTTCTGATTCGTGTAATGTTGCATGTAGAGAAAATCGAAACTGCGTAACTACTTACAATAAATCATCGGACATTTATTTTAAATACCTATCTAAATATAATTAAGTATCTCTGGATACATATTTAATAATAATCAGATGAATAGACGATATAAAAAACTATACACCAAATCAGACTTTCATACCTTTATCTTTTCTCTTCTGCCTACTTTAAACGCATGGTTATGCACCTGTCAAAAATCAGCTGATCAAAATTTTGGCAGCCATCTTGTTAAATAAGAAGTTATAAGACCGTTATAGAAGGGTCCTCGGCTCTATAACTTTCGGGGGATTTATAGTAGGTTTGAGCGGCTGAATAGCGCTATTGAACGTTTATGAATAACGTTTTTAGCCATCCGGTCAACAACGACCCATCAGCGGGCGCGTAACTTTTTATGAATAAGGCCGTTAATCTATACCTGACAGCCCCAACGGGTCCATTCCATGGCACATCAGACAGCGCCAGCGCTGCACTGGCAGCGTTGATGGCGACAGTCTCCGGAGGGTTAGTGGAATCCACTGCCAACATGTTGCAGACTATCTGTGTGTCGTAGAAATAGTTGGTTGGGAAGAGACGTCTGGGAGGAGAGGAATGGTCGACCAGGAGGTTAGGTTATACGGGTCTAACTCTTATAGGGTGAACGTGGCACAAGGCAAAGCTACGAGCGGCCTCGCGCTGCAGTTTTTTCGCTAGTCGTCTCGATCAGTGTGTACCTGGCTAATGTGGAGTGAATACTTACCTAATCTACCTTCGGCTGCTAGTTTCTGATAGAGTTGGCAAGAGTGCCCAACACGCAAAATTGGTACCAATTTTTTAAATTCGTGTTGTGACATAACCCGCGAAAACATATAACCTATACCTGGACTTTTGACAGAAGCACCGAGTGACGACGCACCGACCGGGTGGTGAGCACGTTGCTAAGAGTAGTGACAGTTTTTATAGACCGGTATAACATACCTGACAGCCCCCACGGGTCCATTCCATGGCACATCAGAGAGCGCCAGCGCTGCACTGGCAGCGTTGATCGCAACAGTCTCTGGAGGGTTAGTGGAGTCCACTGCAAGCATGTTGCAGACTATCTGTGTGTCGTAAAAGTAGATGGCTGGGAAGAGAGGTCTGGGAGGAGAGAGGAATGGTCGACTAGGTTAGGTTATACGGGTCTAACTCTTATAGGGTGAACGTGGCTCAAGGCAAAGCTACGAGCGGCCGCATGCCATATCCAGTGTTCGAGCTGCCTCGCGCTGCAGTTTTTTCGCTAGTCGTCTCAATCAGTGTGTACCTGGCTAATGTGGTGTGAATACTTACCTAATCTACCTTCGGCTGCTAGTTTCTGATTGGCAAGAGTGCCCAACACGCAAAATTGGTACCAATTTTTGACGTCGTGTTGTGACTTAGCCCGCGAAAACATATAACCTATACCTGGACTTTTGACAGAAGCACCGAGTGACGACGCACCGACCGAGTGGTGAGCACGTTGCTAAGAGTAGTGACAGTTTTTATAGACCGGTATAACATACCTGACAGCCCCTATGGGTCCATTCCATGGCACATCAGACAGCGCCAGCGCTGCACTGGCAGCGTTGATCGCGACAGTCTCCGGTGGGTTAGTGGAATCCACTGCCAGCATGTTGCAGACTATCTGTGTGTCGTAGAAGTAGTTGGTTGGGAAGAGAGGCCGTAGCGAACGGTCGATTAGACGGGAGGTTAGGATTTCCCGTTCTGTTGGACCTGGGGACAAACAAGCATTTCTTAGAATTAAACCTTAATTAATTATTAATTTCTTGATATACTATCCAAAAAGTGTGTTACGTGAACTATGATTTAGATGTACCAGCTTTAGCTGCCTGTCTAAAATAAAATAATAATAATTATAATGTAAATCTCAAACGTACACTCATGCTAATGTAAACTCAGCCTTGCTAAACTAAATGGCATAAGATATTTTTAAGTTGTTAATGTGACAGCAAAAGCTGTATAATAAAGCTGATAACTTTTAGTATACTGAATTGAGGAGTGTCTTTTCCAAAGGGCTTATTTCCAATCTGTCAACATATTTATACATAAAAGACATAATCACTATTGACAAAGTGGAAATAAGCCCTTTTGAAAAGAGACTCCTCAAATAGAGCAAATTCTATTAATTAGTAATGTTTTCTAATTTCTACAAATTCTAAGTTGTTAATTAATAATGTTTTCCATATCCTGCAACATACATAAAATATGATAGGTAAATAAAAAATTACACAATAAAATATGATAGGTAAATAAAATATATAGTAAGAAATTTAGGACCATAGTAGAAAAAAATTATTTGCATGTATTCTGATTGATTCTGACAAGTTCTTTTTTGAATTGAGTGGATGTTGATGTCCAGAATTCTTACCAAGTTCTCTCCTCAAGAAGTTCGTAGGGATCCTGCCAGCAGCAGCTGCTTTCTGCCTATAGTCCACTACTAGCGGCAGGAAGGAGCTGCTGCTCTGCTTTGCTCGAGACACCACCGTTGCCAGCACACTGGTGTTCCCAAGGGTGGCCACACATGCGCCATCAGCGAAGCGTGCATACTGACCCGTTGTTAGCTTTAAAGAAGTCCTGAGGAAAGTAAGTAAATAAAGAAATATATCTGGGGCAATTGTATACTTTGTGATGTGTCTTTCCTGGTAACTTTCCCAAAACTGTATACTAAAAATGATGGAATATTCCCAAATGGTCCCTTTACCTAAAGCAAATAATGGTCAGTGACACTTCAATCCCTTAGTCGACTCTTACGACACCCGCAGGAGGAGTTGGGGTGGCGACAAATGTATTCTTATTGCCGTCACCACACGGCCAGCAAAATTTGTACAATAAATAGATTGAAACGCGAGAAATTAGTTACTAACACTACTTACACCTAAGCAGGACCGGTCATTGTGGCAATCTTTGGGAGAGGCCTATGTTCAGCAGTGGACGTCTTTCGGCTGATATGATGATGACTACTTACACTCTTACACGGAAAAGCCCATAGCTGTAAATATCGAAACATATTTGTCTTCTGAAGCTGATATTTAGAAATTATTCAGTACCCTGACCGGTACGATATTTGTATGTACCATGAAACATCGGCGAATGTAAATCTATGTTAACCTAACATAACCTATAAACGTGAATACTTACTCATTTGAAAATGGAATATCTATTTTGCCCACAGCAGCTTGTGTTGAAAGAACATTGTAATGGAACTTTGCTCTTGCTCTGAATTTAGATAGAATTCTGTGTTTCGATAACATTTTACTATTTAAGCGACGGGTCAAGGAAGGGCATTAATAACAAAATGCACACAAGTATATTAAGCCGTATTTAGGATTAAAAATATATCCTAACAAAGGGGGATAATAATTTTGTAAAACAGTTTAAGCCTTAAGGCCAGTTTAGGGCGGATATTAATAAAAAACTAATCAACTTCTCAGCTGCGGCTTTTTGGCGAAATTTTAAGAGAAGTTTTTTGACAATTTTGACATTTTCGTGTGCGTTCCAATCATGTTCCAATACTTTTTTTTATGCTCGCTACAGGCTCTCATGAGGTGGTTTTTCGGATTTCCGAATGCGGTGTCCGTGTCGAGGAAGCAGCGGCCCTTCCGCAAACTTCGAAATACGCAAATTTCAAGGATTTGCCTCTCTCACTCTAATGACGCCTTTGTTGGAGTTACAGAGGAAAATCCTCGAAAATTAAAGTAAAGAAAAGTAGCGGTATTCGAGAACCCCATGACGCAGTTTTCATCTTAGAATAATTCATACTAACGTATGGCAAGGCGCACACGTATGGGTATTTCCCGAACGGAACAAAAACCGCGTGGGCATTTCGTGCCACAAAATACAAGTTAGTATACTGCAAGAGTTGGCTCCGTTTTTTTAGGCAGTATGGCTTAGTGCTTTGCGCCCGTCCACAAGGACTAAGATTTAAAAAATATTTTGACTGTCAAATTGACAAATAGCAAGTCAAGTCAAGTAAAACTAAAATACTTATGTAAATAAACAAAACCACGGTGATGATTTTACGAAGCCTTTCATAAATAGGTTTTAACGAATATGAAGAAAGTTCAAGGAAATGATTCCTTTCATCGCATAAATTACTTATACCAAGTATGTGTAATACTTTTTGTTTTATTTGTTTGCTTAAGGCTTCAGTGTGTATTGCAATAAAATTGATAAATGGTTTTATTGAAAACATTATATGATTTAACGTGTGAAACAAATGTTATAATTAAATTGTTATTTACAGATAAGCAAACATATAGTTAAAATTAATCCAGGGCTGTCCTCATACTATGGTAACCTAATGGTCAATGTTGCTAAGAAAAATGTCTTAAAAATGTAAGTTTAAACAACCAATAAAATATTAATAATAAGGGTTCAAATCTCACCTCTGCTGTTGGCAAACTATTACTGTAACTTTTTTTTTCTACATTCTACATAGTTATTACTAATTAAAATCAGAAATCAAAATATAGAGTATATTCAATTTGATTTATTCCATAAAAATAACATATTCGCTTAAAAATACGGGAAATTCTTTCAAATGCCTCTCACCTTTGTCCAGCAGTGGACTGATATAGGCTGATATTATTTATAATTCAGGCAGACATTCAGGAAAACAACAGATGAAACCCCATATCCCAATACTCTCCTAGGTTCAGGGCCGAATTTAGAGGTTGAGAGGCTTCGGGGCAACAAAGGAGTGGATTCCCCCTGGCCCCCAATTATTTTCCAAATGAAGTAGACAATTTTTTTCAGTCAAGTTTTTTGAAATTAATTTTTTTTTTTGAAATCTCTATTGTGGGGGCCCCTCTTTTGTTGTCCGGGGCTGTAGCCCCGGTTGCCCCTCCCTAAATCCGGCCCTGCCTAGGTTGATCTAATCTTATGAGTCAAGTCTATTTTTAAGAATGTTAAAGTTGGGTGCTGAGACTATGTTCTCTGGTATTTTGTTCCAAGGTGTGACTACCTACTTTGTTCACAAAAAAGTGTTTATGTGGGTTGTTATTTGACATGAGACTGGCAATATTTTATTTTAGACTCAGCGTTGTCCATTAGTCTGACAAAAAAAGTGTTGTAAAACAAACAATATTGTTGTCCCTGTTCTTAGATTCATTTGAAAGGGACAACAATACAGCATTGTTACTTTTCTAAACTTTCTTGCCAGGCGATAAATCTGTCCTCAATTGGAGCATTCCATGGGCTGTCCCGTACAAAGCATGTATATTTTTATAATTTGAGGTTTCTTCCTAATTATTAGTTATATGATATTTTTGAGGAATTTTTGACTCCTCTAGTCATGAAAAACCCACAATTATGAAAAAAAACCATGTTCGTACGGGACATCGGTGGACTTTTTAATGGAATGCACTAATTGTTCTTTATTTATTTCAGGCATCCTGACCTAAAGAGACAGATCTGTAAGAAATGCCGCTGCATTCTAATCTTTGGAGAGACAGCCATAATGAAGATTAGGACTAAAGATAAGCAAAAGACTGTAGAGTGGACCTGCAATACATGTAACACAAAGAAATGTCTGCCGGCTGCTAGAGACAAGGAACCGCTGTGGTTAGAAAGAGATGAAGCTGTTGTTGAGGTTATTAATTAATTATTTTAGTAATAAAAGATATAGTTCGGGAAATATTACTTAATCGACTGGTATCTCACTTATGCTCTTTTGTTTTGCGAAACTATACAATCAGCAGTTGAGCCCTTTTCTATTGACAATGACGCAAAACAAAAGGTCGTAAGTAAGATAACATTCGGTCAAATAATATTTCCCGAACTTTAAGAAGTTTTACCTGAGGTTAGGGTTTCCACCTGTTTTGTAAGTCAAAATAGTATTTTTATGAAAATGTTAAAAAAATACGGTACCTACAGGAAAAGCGACAAAAAAATAGAACGCTTATCTATCATTCAGTTTCAAAATTACAGCCAACCACAAAATTAAATATAATATATAATAAAAATATAGTATTTTACTTACTATATTGTTATTGTATATTATATAGTACAGTCGAGTAAAATATAGTATGATACTATATATTATAACTGGTAGCAACCCTATCTGAGATTGACATTACGAACCAATCTTTCCTGTGTTAAAGGTAAATAAAAGCTGAGAATTACATTTATAGTGGTTGCAATAACTACAACACCCTTACCCTCTTATTCATAGCCATCTCCTAACTTATCATTATCAAGCTGACAAGTATTGTGTGTTCCTTTTAGTCTTATCAATATGTCTATAGGACTGAAAGAAAGACAACTATGAAACAAGACAACGAAAAGAATTTTGACCCAATGTTCAAAAAACACAAGTCAAAAAACTAATTAGGTATACATCATAAACAAGACATAGCAAATACATATTCATTAATTAAATAAAAAGGGAAGGGAAGTCTTTGAGTCAATTCTTACGACAACTTCAGGAAGAGTTGAGGAGACCGCAAATGTATCCTTATTCCTGTCACGTGGCTAGAAATGGCCAGAATCACACATAAAGAGGAGCATGATTCATTTTTCAGTACAGATAATGCTTTTTTACGCGCTAGTGCGAGAAAAGGTAATTTTTTGTCAGGTCGAAACTTCGCAGGGCACTCTTCGATCGTGTTTTAATTCGTTTCGAACTTCATTATTCACTATTCAACTTCAGTACTTGTATCGTAATTTAGGTACAATTTTACTCACCTAGTAGGAACCAATTCAAGAGTAATTTCCGATATACCCTATCCATATTCAAAATAATCGGTTACATGTTACATCTCTAATGTACTATTATTTTAAATAGCAGCGAAAGGTATTGTGTATAGGTGTATAGGTATAGTCGTTCCCTTTTAACGTTTAATTTGCTCGGTAATTCGTTGGAATCCACGATTCATTTTATAGGCAGGGGTCTACCGTGAACTACATAACATACGTCGTGTGTTGCCTCCCTCTCACACCTGCGTACGAATCCGCAAGTGCAACAGAGGCAACAGGTTATCGTGATTAGCGGTAGGAATCCAGGGGGCTTCCATATTCAGTTTAGGTTTAGGTTCGAAAATATAATTTTTGACAGTTATTCTATGGAACTTCTTCTTCTTCATCAGCCTATGATAGTCCACTGCTGGACGTAGGCCTCTCCTATTAACTATGCGATAGACGCATTAGGAGGTAAATGCCCATAATCGCTGGGCAAGCGGATTGGCGATCGCAGTAATGTGTCCACTATGTATGATGACGCTGCTGCCCATCACCCATTTTATCAAATAATGGTGAGTGACACTTCAATCCCTTAGTCGACTCTTACGACACCCGCAGGAGTTGGGGTGGTGATAAATGTATTCTTACTGCTATCACCACACGGAACTATGGTCTCTATGGGAACTATTTTCTATGGAACTGACACAGCTATTCAGTTGAGGTCCTAAACTGATTCGCATTAGTAGATCGTGGTAGCCCCCCAGGGGACTTTAACACCCCTGTTAAGATGTCTACCTGACGATCCTACAAACGACCTCTTTTAACGAGTGCGCGGAAATCGTGGGCATAGACTACCTCTTATAGACTGCGTTCTGAAAACCCTGCATGTCTTTCACTAAGTGATTCTCGTGTATTGATGAGCGACAGGGAAGGAAAGTTATCATCAGCCTACATCAGTCCACTGCTGGACGTAGGCCTATCCTATTAACTACGCGTATGGACGCATTAGGAGGCAAATGCTCATAATCGCCACTCTGAGCAATTGGCGATCGCAGTAATGTGTCCACTATGATGACGCTGCTGCCCATAATCAATCTTATATCACAGAATGGTCAGTGATATTTCATTCATTTAGTCGGCTCTTACGACACCAGCGACCCGCGGGAAGAGTTGGGGTGGTGAATAATGTATTCTTAGTGTCGTTACCACACGGCTTGTCCGGCATGTCTTTTACCTACTACCAGTGATAATCACGTATATCAATACGAGCGTGAGGGATAGGAAGTTATTATACACTTTTGTACTACCACTACTAAGTACAAAACCGCCTGATGTCTACCTCTAGTTAAATCGCTACTCTCTCTCTGTACTTGGTTTCATTTATTGAGATGTACAATAAAAAGTATTTGTATTGTATTGTTATTCCGCGTTAATCACACGGCGGCAGCTCATGGTAATACGACTGCAGAGGCTAGAGGAGCGGTGCATGTTGGTCGTTCTATATTTTAAAGTATCTATATGTATAAGTATCACATCACAAGCCTTAATTGAACTTACCGTGGGGGCTAGAGCGATCTAATATTAAGCTCCATCTAGTGGGTAAGTCGTCTGTGATTTTCCATAAAAATCGACATAAACTTTATCACACAACATTTCGCAACCCAACAATCACCGTTTCACAACAACCATATTTTATTTCCGACCACCCACAAACCAAGTGCCATGGGAAAATGCAAATAATGAAACTATTAATACCGTTATCACTTCTGATAACGTTGTCCCAGACGAAATTCGATGGGGATCAAGATTTGTACTTAAGAACAGGAGTAATATCAACAGGGTTGCATGATACATACGCTGATCGCTTCAGAAGCAGATATCTTCAGGATAATAGCGGCGGAGACGATGTTGACAAGCAATTAGCTAAAAGCAAATCGGAGAAGATTAGAAAGTCGCATGCTTCTGAAGATAGATTGAACAAAGACATATTTCTGATGAAAGGAAACCCGCAGAGAGATTACAAATGGGGGTATAAGCTGGATCCCGTTCTTAATGGGGTTAGGAGGATGACTGCTTCATCGAGCTCGAATGAATCAGAGTCTAAGAGCTCGAGCAGAGAGTTCAAGGACTGGAAGGAGGAATGGTGGCAAATGTGGCAGAAGAAAAAGGTGGAGACGAAGAACTTCACGACCCAAATCGATGGTGACGTGATAAACATGCAAGCTGCTAGTAAGTTATTAAGACCAGTTTCATTTACATTCACCTCAGAAAATGATAGTTACCTACATCTGAAACAAATCCTTTTTTATGGAATATGGCATAGGGTATTATCAAAAGGGAATCAGTAAAGGATTCGAAAGTACAGTACTTATACAACAAATTATAAAACATTTACTAAGGGATCATCCATTAATTACGTCACACCAATTTCATGGTTTTTTTGACCCCTCCCTCCCCCCTTGTCACACTTCGTCACAAATATTAGCACCCTCCCCCCTTAATGTGACGTCACATTTCGATTTTTAGTTTCGGAAGGTAAAAATTACAACATCACTTTGAAACTAACTTTTTATTAGGATTGCTGAAAATGATTTAATAAAATTAACGAAGAGAAAAGCATCAATAATTGGGAGTTGCACGTACTCCTATCTCTTTTTTTTTGTTGTATAAAAGGTCCTGGCAGAATATCAGCGATGTGGCATGCTGCATGCTGCATGCTGCATCATTATGCTGAGCCAGCACCTATTCTCTGCCACGACACATGGCTTTATTAATTATTGATAAGTTATCCTAAGTTGCATGTTTTTCTGTAATTTATCTTTATTACATCGCTTTGTACCTACTTATTGTGAACGCCATGTATGTTGTGGATATGAATAAAGTCTTTTATCTATCTATCTATCTAATAATAAAAAAAAACTTATCTTTTATTCTAATTATTCTTCCTCCGTCCAAGGATTTTGGATTCACTCTTTCATGTTCATGTATGTGAAGGTTGTGAGGTCACAAACATGGAACTCCTCCCTCCCCCATGTCACAAGATGTCACATTTTGTGGACCCCCTCCCACCCCTCACACATTTTCGCGGTAGTATGCCAGACTGCATGGTGTGGTAGTATGCTGTACCTGTACTGCTACACAAATTAAGGATTTGACGTTACAGTAAGAGTTGCTAGATTTCATTTTAAATTTGTGTTTATCTAGGGCCCTGGGGCGTTGCATGCGGCGACCCAGCCCAGCATGACATGCCGTGGGGATCCTGCGTGCTCCCTTCCGAATGCAACGCCGAATACAGAATCTACAGAGGTGACTACTTCTGCGGGCGCACCCAATTTGTCTGCTGCTCCTTAAACTTTCACACCTACGACTTATACCAAGGCCTTTCTGTCTCCCTGGAGGAGTCCAGTATGGAGGTCGATAGCGCCGCAGAACGCGAAAAAGCCCAGAAAAAAACCTCAAAGGAAATCAGGGACCGAAACCAACGCAAGAGAAAAGAACGAAAGCGATTAAGGAGAGAACGCAAACGCAAGATTAAGCGCACTATCAAGAAAATCGTCCAAGAGGTCGAAAGAATCCTCAACAGGGCTTACAGAAACGGTACGAAAAAACGCAAGAAAAAGACGAGCACTATGAAGAAGTTCATCAAGTATCTTAAACATCAGTATAGGCTGGATCGACAATCTGCCAAGGATATTCATCAGCAGAAGATGCTAGACATCGATCAAAGATTTATGGATAAACTGCTCCAAATCAAGAGCTTGAACTCTGATTTTATGACGAACGAGACGTTTAGAAACGTGATTTTGAATCGCACGATGTCAATCAAGACCGCTAAAATGTTGGCCCGGACATACCCTGAGCTGAAGCCCTACATGCCAGCGGAGGTGTGGCACTCTAAAGGAGACTCCACTCTGCGTAGGTCCGCCGCTGCCCTAAGAGGTAGTAACGCTGAGTTGAGGGGTAGTGAAGCTAGATGGAGAGGTAGCGATATCCGGCGGAGAGGTAGACATTCCGGTTGGGGAATTCGTTATAAAGTTAGGCCTGAAAAGGGTGTCGTACGTTTGAGAGGAGCCGTATTACATTCTCGTCGCATTCCTCGAAAATATCTGGACTATGATGTTGAATACGGGCTTTTGTACACTTGAATAATTATCATGAAAAGTGGTTTTGCAACATGGATTACACCGTATTAATTTATTCACCTCTATTATTAAATTTTATCTATACTTCGATACCCCTAGACTTGTGTATGTTGTTTTTTTTTAGGGTTTAGTTAGTCAACTACTAATCCTTATATTTTCGTCATGTCTATCTGTCCATCCCGTCGGCGCGGCGGCTAAGCTCTGTAATAGAACTTATTCGCTGACTACGGAACCCTGAAAATTATACAAGTATTGAAGTATTAACTAGTACAGAAGGCTGTGGAAGGAACTGTGGGAGCTCGGCCAATGAGACCACATCACAGTGTTTCGAATTCGAATTAGAAGAATGTAATTGGTCAATTTTGCCTCTGCTCTGCGTCAGTGGAGCCGCACCCTTTTGATGGTAATAATTTTGCTTTTACAGTTTATTGTGCTGCGCGTCACTTTCGTTCCTGTATAAACTTGACGCAAACAACGGCAGAATGATTAATACGTGATCACGTGACCATCATAAGATCTATAAAGCCGCGTTTCCACTTAGTGTTCTGTTCTGAGCGAGCATTCATTCGTTCGTGGGCCGACGAACGAACATTTTTCTATGTGAAATCCTGTTTTCATTTGCCCAAGAACGAACGAATGCTCGCTCAGAACACTAAGTAAAAACGTGGCTTAAGCCTACTGCGGGTGTTCTATAATATGTATCATCATAGATTCTACGTTTATTTATCAACACAAAATACACCGCAATATAAAAGAAAAGATCCCAAAACGGACAATAAAAGTAAAATAATACCAGCAGCAGCATCTTGCCACCCTCGGCCATTGTTTCGAACAAACTGTGGAAGGTTAGGTAAATTGAGGAAGATATATGTTGCCCATAGATTACCTACCATCTCAAGTACAAGATACAGCATATCTTCTAGCCGCACAGAGGCCTATTGAAAGGTCTCTCCAAACAAAATAGTACCTAGTATTTCCTACACTATAAATTCAAAATTCACTGGCCAATTGTATTGTCTGGTCTGGGCGGCAGAGACGTTTATTTTCATAAAATTGATGCACCCACAGGCTTGGATCCAGGGGGGGATAGGGGCAGTATTATTCGTTTAATTATTCATTCAATCATCTTTGGAGTTCATCATCATCATCATCATCAGTCTATGATAGTCCACTGCTGGACGACGCCTCTCCTATTAACTATGCGTACTATCGCAGGAATGTGTCCACTATGATGACGCTGCTGCCCATCATCAATCTTTTATAAAATAATGGTCAGTGACACTTCAATCCCTTAGTCGACTCTTACGACATCCGCAGGAGGAGTTGAGGTGGTGACAAATGTGTTCTTACTGCCGTCACCAGTCACCACACGGCAAACTTTGGAGTTATGTCCATATTATTGCTAACAATGACGCACATTTGTCCGATCTCTGATCATAATACGGCGTCTAGTAAGTTTGTGGCTACTTTTCGGCATTGCGATAGCTAAGAGTAAAGTTTTGATAGAATGGTTAGGGAACTGCGGATCTTTGACTTTGCGGCGAGAAGATTAGTTTCGAAACTATTTAGACGTTTACTTATAGTCGAGGTATTGGCAATCTGCATGATATTGACGGTGGAAACGTCTGGCCTACTACCGCGAACGAAATTCGTAAATTTCGATTTGTCTCTGTCATCTCAACGAAGGCGTCATTAGAGTGACAGAGAAAAATCCCCGAAATTTGCGGATTTCGTAGTTCGCGGTAGGGCCGCTGGATCGTAATGTCAGAACAGAATTATAATGTCGAGAGATGATGTGTTTATGGAAATTCAAGAATCATTTGCAGCTCTTATTTATTCTTTGCCGTGCCGTATCACATTTTGTGTTTGACAGCAACTTACAGAAAAAAAATATAGCATCTCGGAGGCTAAAAGAAGCATGAAATTTTAAAAGTGTTTTGGTTATATCTGCAAAAAACATATTTTGTTTATAAAACTATCGCAAAAATGCAATTTGAAGTTTTTTTTTATATACAGGGTGTAAGTCTAATACGGGCGAAGCTCTTAACGGGTGTTAGTTTACGATATAATAAGTACATTCAAATAACTTTTACTTAAAACAAGAACATCAAAATTTTCCATACAAAATAATTCGGCGCGCAATGTAGAGCAACATACGCGAGTTAAACACTCGTTGACAGCTAATTTCAAAAGCAGATGACATAACTGCCATATCAACAATAACAAATGTTCGTACCTACATTGCTGCTCCGATAATCTTAAAAAAATTCTGTAGGGTCATAATTAAGAGTAACTTAAAAAAAACCTTGTAATCCATGATTACACTAAGGAATCCTATGCCTGGTTTAATTGATCGCCCGTATTAGACTTACACACTGTATACCTACTATGTATTGTTGTAATTTAACACGTTCGACGCCGGTGACACAGCGTGTGTGACCAACAAAATCTGATTCCTATGCCAGTGACACACATACGTGATCAGAGTAACCTTATTCTTATGCCACTAATATAAATCAAGTTCTTCCTACTATGCCAGTGCCATAGAAATACGAACGTTTTTGACACACGTGCTGTGTCACTGGCATAAGAGTACAATCTGCTCAGTCACACATGCGTGTCAATGGCATAGGAGTTCTATCAGATAATTTCGATCGGCATACCGCATAGTATTAGCGCTTAGTGAAACAGTACCGGAGGCGAACATGTTAAGTGTGACAAGACTAAGTGAGCTATATGTAGGTACTTAAGTGAAACAACCGGCTTTGATAGATAATAATAATAATAATAATAATAATTAAGCCTTTATTTCTCACACAACACATAATCAATTACACTACGTTCATGCTATACATACTTTTAAATAACTTAAATATTACAAGTTTACAAGTTTAGTTTAGATTGTGTTTTTATAATTCATTTTTTTTTTACTGGTAATTTAAATTATTAAATTGATATAAATTAAAAATTAAATAAATTATTATTAAAAATTAAATAACTTATTATTAAAAATTAAATTAATTATTATTAAAAATTAAATAAATTATTTTTAAAATTTAATTAAAACATTTTTAACAATTATTATTGTTTAGGTATGTGAGTAGCCCATTTTCGGGCGTAGGCCTCCTCCAACCCCTTCCAGTGTTCTCGTTGCCGGGCCTGGCGCGTCCAGGCGGGCCCGGCCGTCTGCGCGATGTCGTCGGCCCAGCGGCGCCGCGGGCGGCCCGGCGGGCGCGTGCAGCCGCGCGGCCACCAGTGCAGGATCCTCTCGCTCCAGCGGTCGTCCGCGCTCCGGGCGACGTGTCCGGCAAATCTCCATTTGAGCCTGCATGCTAGTTCGACTGCGTCTGTCACCTGTGTTATGTTCCTCAAGTACTCGTTTCTCTTTCTGTCTCTTCTTTTAATATTTAACATCGACCTTTCGGTTGCTCTTTGAAATACATTAAGTTTTTGAGCGATGGCCTTCGTCAAAGTCCAGGTTTGGCATCCGTACAGTAGCGTTGGGAGCACAATGGTATCCATAGCTTTTCTTTTAAGTTTAATTGAAAGTTTAGATTTAAATACTTCTTTAAGTGACCAGTACTTATTCCAAGCCTTGTTTATTCTTTGTTCGACTTCGTTGTTTGTTTGGTCAGTGAACGATATGCTCTTCCCCAAGTAGGTATATTTATCTACGTAATCTATTTTATTCGACTCAGTGTTTATAGGTACTTTTTCACCGTTTGTCATAGCATAGGTTTTTTGTGTGTTCATTTGTAAACCGCATTTTTTACTCTCGTTATCTAGAGTTGTTAGCATATAAGTGAGTTCTTCATGATTTTCTGACATTATGACGATATCGTCAGCGAAGCGTAAATTAGTGAGGTATTCTCCATTTATGTTGATTCCCAAAGTATTCCAGTTCAGTTTTCTAAATATGGATTCCAATAAGGCTGTAAATAAATTCGGGGATATAGGGTCGCCCTGTTTTACTCCTCTTTGTATATGGAATGGCTCTCCTTTCTTTTCCAGTTTAACTATAGCTCTACTGTTTCTATAGATTTCGCGGAGTATGTCTATGTACGTACTCTCCACTCCTTGCTCGCGTAGCGCGCGCCACAGAGGTTCGTGTAGTATAGAGTCGAACGCCTTAGAATAGTCGACGAACGCTAGATAGAGAGTCTTTCCATACTCTGTGTATTTTTCAATGAGTTGTGTTAGGGTAAAAATGTGGTCCGTGGTTGAGTAATTTCGCCGAAATCCAGCTTGTTCTCTAGGTTGACAGCTTTCTAAGGTTTTTGAGACTCTATTCAGTAAAGCTTTAGCAAATACCTTATAGACAGCTTGTTGTAGGCTAATCGGTCTATAATTGTCTAGGCTTAAGGGATCTCCTTTTTTGTAGAGTAGTGTTATAATAGATACTCCCCATTCTTTAGGCAGTATTTTATATTTTATTATTTTGTTAAAGAGCTTTTTAAGCACCGGTGTAAGCGGCTCTATAATGCCTTTCAGGATGTCGTTAGTTATTCCGTCATCTCCAGGACTTTTTGTAGATTTCAGTTGATGAATTACATATCTAATTTCGCTGTCCAAGAATGATGGGACGCTGTCGTCCAAGTCAGGGCCATTATCTCCGTCGTTGTCTTCATTATTTTGGTACATTTTCTTAAAGTATTCTGTGGCAGTGTTTATAAGAGTATCTCTGTGAGTAATATTTTTATTTTTGTCATTTAATGTCATAATCCACTGTTTGTTTTTATTAAGTTTGCTGTAAGCTCTCTTGGCCGAAGCCCGCTTTTCCAGCTCCTCTTCTATGATTTTAAAACGATGTGTCTTCCAATTTTGAGATATTTGTTTTTTAACTAATTTGTAAAGCGCGTTTAATTTATTCTTTTCAGATCTATTTCTGTTTTTTATGTTTCTTAATCGATTTCTTTCTTTTATTAATGTCTCTATGTAGGGTGTTATAATTTCATTTTCTTTTTCGCTCTTGTCTTTTGGCAATTTTGTTACCGCTTTTTGTATACTATTTGTTAGTTTTTTATAAGATAATTCAATATCCTCAAAATCAATATTTTTTATCTCATCTTTAACTATATTTGTTAATGCCTCTTGCTCTATGGGACTAAGTTGTTTAACGGGATTTCTAAACTTTTTTCTTGATATATTCTTCTTCAAGGACTGCACAAGACTAGCTCGGACTATTCTGTGATCCGTAGAGAAAAGTGTATTTAATACTTGCAGATTCGAGATATCTTTTATATTTTTGACTAAAATAAAATCTATCTCATTTTTAGTGTTTCCATCCGGTGAGACCCAAGTCCATCTTTGCTTGTCGTTTTTCTTAAAGTGTGAATTTGAAATGTAGAGCTGGTTTTCAAAACAAAATTGTAGGAGCCTTTTTCCTCGCTCATTTCTTACGCCATAACCCCAGGGACCCATTACTTTATTGTCATCAACTGTAGGTAATCCAATCTTTGAATTAAAATCACCCATGACCATAGTATTTTTACTTGTATTTTCCAGCGCTATTTCTAAATTTTCATAGAATTTTTCTAAGTTCTCTTCATTTGAATTTTCTGTAGGTGCGTAACACTGAATTAGGTGCATTGTTTTATTGTTTAGGCATATGTCGAGACGAATAACGCGGTCTGAGATGGTTTTCACATCTAATATGTGTGATTTGAGCTCTGTCTTAATTATAAAACCAACTCCATTAGAACCACTCTTCTCTCCGTGATAAATCATAATATAGTCAGTATTTTCTAAAATATTTTTTCCTTCTTTTTTAACTTCCGAGACGCCAATTATATCCCATTGAAATTTCGCCAGGGCATGTCTGAACTCAATAAGTCTTGTTTCGCTAACCAGCGATCTTACATTCCATGTACAGATGTTGATTTTATTTTTATTGTTATTTTGTCTATGTTGGTTGGAGGGTTTTAGTCTAATCATCCCGCGGGGACCAGCCGTATTGGGAGATATAGTATTAATTATATTCTTGCAATCTGATTTTCTGTGATAGTGGTTTGAGGGGCCTTCATTTTGTCATTTATTTTCGTCTCTAGTTACAAAGGATAACAGTGTATTTTGATTGACTTTGTGTTTCTTGCTTGTTTGTGTCGGCGTGCTTGTATTCGCTCGTTCGTGCGCCTGGCGCTGGCCGAGCGTCCCGTTGGGGTTGTCTTGACTCGCTGGGGGGGGTGATGGCGATAAATATCTTTTATTTGTGTGTGTTTCCGTAGATTTACCCACGACGATCAACTTATCGTATTTTATGTATGCTGTGTTGCCTTTTTCCTTCTCCTTTTGTAGCTGAATTTTAAGCTCATCTCTTATTTTTAAGACCTTATGAGGAAACTCGTGTTTTAAGTATATGTCCGTTCCTTCTAAGTATTTCTTATTTTTTAAAATGGAGATTTTTGTTCCAAGCGTGGTGAATGTTACAGACACTGGTCTAATTCCATTTTTATTGCCTTTTTTCCCCAATCTTTTCAGTGCCTGAATATCAGATTCTTGTAAGTCAACCTTTATATAGGTTTTTATTATATTTATGATATTTTCCTCAAGACTTTTATATGATTTTTCACGCTCCTCCACTCCAAAAAATACCAAATTCCTTTCCAAGTTTTGTTTTTCAAGCATGTCTATGCGTTTTTCTTGTTTTTCTACTTGATCTTGTACCTGGGCCAGCTCCATATTAAATTTGTCGAATTTTTTATCTATGTGTGCGAATATTTTTGTTGTAATTTTATCTTCCATCTTTTCTATGGACGACATTGTACTTTCTAAAGCATTAAATCTTTTATTAAAGTCATCTTTCATTTCTAATAATGTTTGTAGTAGTTCACCCATTTTTGCTGCTCACTAGCGTCATCTAAAGTAATATATACGCGTCGTTTGGGTCGGTCGATACTCGATACGCTGTCACCTCTGTAGAATAGTTGCGTGCAACGTGATTAGCCCGTGTTTACATAGATGTCACTGCTTGACTTAGTGTTTGGGTTTGTGCTAGATGGCGCTTTTTGTCGTAGTAAAGTGGTTTCTGACGTTTATCGGTCGGTAGGTATGATTTGGCACTATTGTTGTAATGTATTGTAAACAATGTTAGGTTATTTCACTATATGAATGATTAAATGTTGATTTAATAATCGTTCTATTGCCACTAAAATCACTTTCCGTCTTCCTTCTACAAAACAAGTCAGTTTTTTCCTTTTATACACCAAAATAAACGCGAATTATGATTGTTCTTGCACTATCGTTATTCACTCGAAAAAACATAGTCACTGTTGGAGTATAACGTTTCCCACAATTTTCCACTGTAGTCACTAAATGTTTAGTCTTATTTTCAACTTTTTCGGAGTATCCACGAATTCTTTATATTTATTTAGCAAATTTATACGGAGGCTAATGTCAGCGGTTGCACAGTAGCGCCCTCCTTTGCGGCTTTGATAGATGCTCGTTTATTACTAGTTGGACAATACAGGTAGCCGCGCCTGTGTGCGTGCGGACGCACACATGTAGATACACCACAATTCTCCACCATTAATTGTAAGACCTGCCAATAGAATATACATAACATCAGCTAGGTACTTAGCAGTAATTAATAACAAAAGACATTACAGCTTATAACTAATTTTTTTATCTCTAGGTCTTAAATTAGGTTTAGTAGTCGTCGTAAACGACGGCGGCACCCGCACGTCGGCGGTAACGACAGGTGCGGGC
>JALPQI010005222.1:20000-56770 GCA_025490895.1 Thaumatotibia leucotreta | reverse complement strand
GTTTCTGTAAGTTTGAAAATTTAATAGGATAAAGTTTATTTATTGTACATCTTAAAAATAAATTGACAGGCGATTACAATAAGTAGAAGTATATGACAGATCGAATAGAAAACGCACAGTTGATGAGGTAAAATAAACTTCATCCTGTATACTCGAAATTTTTATATGTCTTCAAATAAACGTCTCAGAGTAAGTATGTACAATGCCAGGCGGTTTTGAACAGCATAAGACCTTGCCAGGCGAGGGGGACAGTTAAGTAAATTGGGTTTCTTAACTTGTTTCTGTAAGTTTGAAAATTTAATAGGATAAAGTTTATTTATTGTACATCTTAAAAATAAATTGACAGGCGATTACAATAAGCAGAATTATATGACAGATCGAATAGAAAGCGCACAGTTGATGAGGTAAAATAAACTTCATCCTGTATACTCGAAATTTTTATATGTCTTCAAATAAACGTCTCGGAGTAAGTATGTGCAATGCCAGGCGGTTTTGAACAGCATAAGACCTTGCCAGGCGAGGAGACAGTTAAGTGAATTGGGTTTCTTAACTTGTTTCTGTAAGTTTGAAAATTCAATAGGATATAGTTAATTTATTATACATCTTAAAAAAAAATGACAGGCGATTACAATAAGCAGAAGTACATGACAGATCAATTAGAAAATGCACAGTTGATGAGGTAAAATAAACTTCATCCTATATACTCGAAATTTTTACATGTCTTCAAATAAACGTCTCAGAGTAAGTATGTACAATGCCAGGCGGTTTTGAACAGCATAAGACCTTGCCAGGCGAGGGGGACAGTTGCATCTCTCAATCGCACGCCCTTAGCAACTACTCTACTACTACTAGCGACTAACTAGCGATTACTCGCCTGTATTTTTTTTAAAGATGTAAATACAATAAATAAACTTTTTCCTATTAAATTTTCAAACTTACAGAAACAAGTTAAGAAACCCAATTTACTTAACTGTCCCCTCGCCTGGCAAGGTCTTATGCTGTTCAAAACCGCCTGGCATTGTACATACTTACTCTGAGACGTTTATTTGAAGACATATAAAAATTTCGAGTATACAGGATGAAGTTTATTTTACCTCATCAACTGTTGCGTTTTCTATTCGATCTGTCATATACTTCTGCTTATTGTAAACGCCTGTCAATTTATTTTTAAGATGTACATTAAATATGAAATTTTACCTTCCAATAAAATTAATATTATGTTTTCTAAGACTTCGGAGATCTTCAGGATGTGAGAGCGTAGCGTCTCCCAATGACCGATAGATGCCGCTAGCGTCTATGAAGCCGCTCCACAGCCCGTAGCGCGCCGCTGTGACGTAGTTTCCGCTCAAACAGCTTCCTGTAACCAACCAGCTCGCACCCGGCGACTCGCCGCCATTTCATTGTTGAGGAGAATGTAAAGGTTGATAAAATATTGCCACCAGGAAGGCATTATCCAGATCTCCGAAGTCTTAGAAAACATAATATTAATTTTATTGGAAGGTAAAATTTCATATTATGTGTTTCGTTCGACTTCGGAGATCTTCAGGATGTGAGACCTGTCTATTATCTCCTGGTGGCGAGTCAGCGGGTGCAGAAATGTTAGGGCTCTACTGCCCTAAACCAACCAATGAATTTTGACGTGTAGTCAATAAAATTAAGAATACATGATGCATCGCTTTGCATTCAGAGGTTAAGAATAGGCTCAAACGAGGCTTTTCGGTTGGGTTGACATGCTATTTGCATACATCTACAGAGTAGATATCCGCAGATTATATATAGGACTTACTCATCCGCAGTTTTTACACATAAGTTTCACATAACATTTTCGGTAATTTATACGAATTGACACGTCCAGAATACCGGGTTCATATTTTGATGTTATCTAATTTAGAACGGAATTTCAGAAAAGAAATAATTAAGTGAGAATTATTAGAATAATTGTCTACGTATAATACAGTACAGTGTAAGGTCATGGACTCTAAACTCGGTATTAACATTCCATATGTGGGTTTCTCTCTGATATGTCGTACAGCTGTTCAGATTAAAACTAGTTTTCTTTAAGCGTTTAATCCAACAGGCACCTTGAAGGCGAAGGTTTCGCCAAATAAATACTTTACAAATAATATTAATCAGAGATTATCGTTCGCTACGCTAAATGCGATAAAATATGAGAGGATATTTTCGTTACTTGATTTGATGAGACAACTGGCAGACGATGTTATTTTTAGCGTACCACGATGACTATTTTCCATATGGGTGTACCTGTTTTTACTTTGGAGAAACGCCAACGGAACACCAGCAGACTTTTCTTTTGATCTGGTCAGTCAGCGTCGGTGTAGCAGCGTTCCGCTTACCTCAACGCATCGTGCGTTCAGTTAGGGCCAGTAGACTGAGACATACTGTGGCACGTGAACGTTTGAGGTGAGCGAACAGGTCGATGGACGGGGTACCCTAGCGGGTGAAGATCTGCTCAGTGGCCTCCGGGCGCTGGTGCCGCTCGGGGGCGCAGAGTCCCCTAGCTCGTCCGTCGACTTCCTGAAAGTACCGACCTGTAGGTATATGAACCGAACTGGTTCCGTAAGTTCTGGACCTGTAGTGCGTAGGAAATTCCCTGATGCCAATACTTTTTGCGTTGGTCGTTGTAACTAATAATCATACTAACTATCGATCTCCTCAGGTTCTCCTTAAGTTTTTTTTTTTTTTTTTGGAGTCGCAGTACAAGTTCCCTGTTGGAGACCATGCACCGGCTTCCTGTTGAGGACCGACTGAGAATGCGGTGCGTTGATCAATATACTCAGTATAGTTTTTCCTTCTTACCTCGAAATGAACGTATTTTATTACGTTCTTAATTCACCATGGGAGATTCCCTCAAGAGTCCGGTTGGCAGATGAGATGGGAGCTGGCATGGGACTCTGTAATCGCCCGAAGCAGTGTTAGGGCCTGCGATAGTGCAACCAGCCTCCATGGACGCCCAAGTTCGTAAGGTTGAGTCCGTCTAGGAGCGCACGACGTTGGACGCGAGACAGGCTGTCTCACAACCAATCATTTACCTTATTTTCCCTGCAGGACGCAAATGTTGTGGCTATGGTTTGAGTAAGGATTGTAACGTATTTCAGGTAGTATATTTGCTAACCTAGGTTGATGGGGGTCGATCTGGTAATCTGTACTACTTTTTCGACTGGATTGCTATCAGGAAATAGTCTTGATAGGTGATCAAACGTTGGTCAGAGATGTATCATGTGGACGCAGTCATGGACGCATCCAATTGTTTACTTACAAATAATATTAAGTATACTAAAACTGCCCAGGACCGGGGTCAGAGGTGAACAGTCGTGTTGGGGACCAGGACTTTCTTTGGGTCGTAGCGTTAGAGGAGTAAGTAAGTTCAGCTATTAATATGGGAGACCTTTAATCGGCTCTGGGAAAGAATAATCTGTGTAGGAATAGCACCGGGCATAGCAATACGCTTAGATAAAAACGAAGAATTTATTTTCTGTGACGAGTATACCGGTGTTTCGAGCTATCTCTCCATGGCCTCTTTCCTCGTGCAGCTGTATCTCGAGCTCACTTACGACCGGGGGTTTTTGTCCCAAATTTGTTTATTGCCCTCGGAGAAATGGTTCGTTTTATGAGGAGGACCCCGTATAGTTGGAGAACGAGTGCGAGTAGAGAGATTATAAGAGATCTGTTTCCAAACCTTGTCAATACCACCAGTTTTCAGAAAGCAGGCCCGCGGATTTGAGTGTCTGAGGAATCCGGGGCTGGTCAAACATTTGTAGAATAATTTGAGATATTACGTTACAGATTCCATTCATTGTCGAACAGGTCTTCGGTTTGGTGCAGTGAGCACTAAGTGTTCCTGCTTCTGCTGTATTGGATCGTGGGAGACTGCAGATAGTTTTTGAATATAGATACAACGTACAGATTTCCTACAGCACAATAGGACGCAGTTCCTTGTGACTCGGTCAGCCACTACAACGGATCCCCGATCGAGAACGAGGGGTTTGCAATCCCCCAGCTGCAGTAGGCACGTGTATGTCTATCAGGAACACCCGAAGCAGGAGCACCAGACTGTGGTTTGCAATGCTTCCGCTCGGCAGGCGGCGCCAGGGTGGTTGCCGGCATCAGCTTGGTTACTTACGTGATATGGGGGGGCCAAACTGACAAGAGTCGTTGGCGCTTTCGCGTTGGGCAGAGCTTCCGCCGTATGGCGAATATCGCGGGCGGTGGCGTCATCCGGCCAGTTGGCAGCCGGCAGCGAGGCGTTATCGTGGCGTCATTGTATCGGCTTGGCGGGCCACTGTAGTTGCACAATGAACTTCATCGGACCAATTGTATTCTGACTTGTAGCGCCATTGCGGTGGTCGCGTGAATGTAGCGGTTTCGTGATCGGCAGCAACATGGAGGTGGGTTATACCGCCATGCCTGGACAGCATCAGCATCGAACGGCAGTATTATTACCTGTAATGTCATCATGGTGACTATAATTTCGTGGCCAGCGGTGTCCCGTGGCACCCGGTGAGGTCAATACCGATGGTGCCGTCGCGACGACTAGTGAAGTCGGGACCGGTGTCGTGGTTGCGGCAGCCAATGAGGCGAGGACCGGTGGCACCGTTGTAGCGCCCAGTGAGGTCGGGATCGGTAGCATCGTAGTGGCACCCCGTCAAAAACGGGATCGGTGGTGCCGGCATGGCACTCAATGACGTTAGTACCTGTGGCACCCACGTGGCGAGCAGTGAGTTCAGGACGGGTGGTGCCCACGTGGCAGCTAGTGACGTCGGGGCCCGCGGCACCGACATGGCGTCAGTGAGGTCAGGGCCGGCGGTGTTCACGTGGCGTTCAGTCGCGTCGGGGCCGGTGGCGGCCAGCGTCGGGACCGATGGCGTCCCCGTGACAGCTAGCGACGTCAGGCCCGGTGGCACCAACATGGCAGCCAGTGGAGTCCCCGCCCCGGTGGCACCGTCGTGGCGGCCAGTGAGGTCGGGATCGGAGGCGCCCCCGTGGCGGCCAGTGAGGTCAGGATCGGTGGCGCCCAGGTGGCGGCCAGTGAGATCAGGACCGGTGGCGCCCATGTGGCGGCCAGTGA
Source organism: Thaumatotibia leucotreta (assembly GCA_025490895.1). Lineage (NCBI taxonomy): Eukaryota > Metazoa > Arthropoda > Insecta > Lepidoptera > Tortricidae > Thaumatotibia > Thaumatotibia leucotreta. The sequence continues at coordinate 51,684 of JALPQI010005222.1, read as the reverse complement.
GGTCGGGATCGGTGGCGCCTAGGTGGCGGCCAGTGAGATCAGGACCGGTGGCGCCCAGGTGGCGGCCAGTGAGGTCAGGACCGGTGGCGCCCACGAGGCGGCCAGTGAGATCAGGACCGGTGGCGCCCATGTGGCGGCCAGTGAGGTCGGGATCGGTGGCGCCTAGGTGGCGGCCAGTGAGATCAGGACCGGTGGCGCCCAGGTGGCGGCCAGTGAGGTCAGGACCGGTGGCGCCCACGAGGCGGCCAGTGAGATCAGGACCGGTGGCGCCCAGTGAGGTCAGGACCGGTGGCGCCCACGAGGCGGCCAGTGAGATCAGGACCGGTGGCGCCCAGGTGGCGGCCAGTGAGGTCAGGACCGGTGGCGCCCACGAGGCGGCCAGTGAGATCAGGACCGGTGGCGCCCAGTGAGGTCAGGACCGGTGGCGCCCACGAGGCGGCCAGTGAGATCAGGACCGGTGGCGCCCAGGTGGCGGCCAGTGAGGTCAGGACCGGTGGCGCCCACGAGGCGGCCAGTGAGATCAGGACCGGTGGCGCCCAGTGAGGTCAGGACCGGTGGCGCCCACGAGGCGGCCAGTGAGATCAGGACCGGTGGCGCCCAGTGAGGTCAGGACCGGTGGCGCCCACGAGGCGGCCAGTGAGATCAGGACCGGTGGCGCCCAGGTGGCGGCCAGTGAGGTCAGGACCGGTGGCGCCCACGAGGCGGCCAGTGAGATCAGGACCGGTGGCGCCCAGTGAGGTCAGGACCGGTGGCGCCCACGAGGCGGCCAGTGAGATCAGGACCGGTGGCGCCCAGGTGGCGGCCAGTGAGGTCAGGACCGGTGGCGCCCACGAGGCGGCCAGTGAGGTCAGGATCGGTGGCGAACATGTAGCGGCCAGTGAGGTCAGGATCGGTGGCACCCATATGGCGGCCAATGAAGTCGGGACCGTTGGTGCCCACGTGGCAGCCAGTGAGGTCAGGATCGGTGGCACCCACATGGCGCGGCGGTGCCCACGTGGCAGCCAGTGGCGACCACGTGGCGGCCAGCGCTCACGTGGCAGCTAGTGAGGTCAGGACCGGTGGCGTCCACATGGTGCCACGTCAGTCTCATCACAACATTCGTCGCCATCCGCAGACTAGACTCCTTGGGTTAATAGAATATCATTAAGCTAACTCACCAATCGATCCGACAGCGGAAAACGTAAAGAGTACCCAGGTCCAGCTGCAGCTCCCGGCGGCGGCGGCGGAGCGCGGGGTGGGCCCCGGCACGCCCGGCCGCGGCGGTGACGTGGCGGCGCGCGGGCCGGGCGCGGGCCGCCCCCGGCCGGCGGCGCCGCGCTGCCCGCGGCGACGCGATGATCGCGATGCACGTTTCCTCTCGTCGGGTGCGGAGCGGCTTACGTTACCGTATGAGAAGTGACGCGATTAAAAACACGCGTTAATCGGACGATTTCCTACTTTAAAAATCTCGGAAACGCCTACGACTGAACGACGGTAACGTTTAAAACACGATCGTGGTCGAGAACGTATTTCGCCAGAAAAAGTGGGTAGATCGAAGTCGCTCTTGAAAATTGCGCGACGGACGTTATCGGTTCGAAAATACTTCGGGAACTCGATTATTCGAAATGAAATTTTAAAATTCGAATCTTAAATTTTCGTCGTAAATATTTAACGATAGACCACTTTCTTGACGATTAGCGAAACACTTCAAATGACTTCCTTAAAATAACTTTTCTGTTCGAGCAGAAGTTCCGAAATATAATTACTGGGAATTAAGTCGATCGAAAAGTTAAAGACCACGTGTCGAATTTAAATAAAAATATGCGGACCTTCGGTCAAGACGGTCGACGAAACAAATGAAATGGCGGCGAGTCGCCGGGTGCGAGCTGGTTGGTTACAGGAAGCTGTTTGAGCGGAAACTACGTCACAGCGGCGCGCTACGGGCTGTGGAGCGGCTTCATAGACGCTAGCGGCATCTATCGGTAATTGGGAGACGCTACGCTCTCACATCCTGAAGATCTCCGAAGTCGAACGAAACACATAATAAACTTTATCCTATTAAATTTTCAAACTTACAGAACCAAGTTTTGAAACCCAATTTACTTAACTGTCTCCTCGCCTGGCAAGGTCTTATGCTGTTCAAAACCGCTTGGCATTGCACATACTTACTCCGAGACGTTTATTTGAAGACATATAAAAATTTCGAGTATACAGGATGAAGTTTATTTTACCTCATCAACTATGCATATTCTAATTGACCTGTCATATACTTCTGCTTATTGTAATCGCCTGTCAATTTTTTTTTAAGATGTACAATAAATTAACTATATCCTATTGAATTTTCAAACTTACAGAAACAAGTTAAGAAACCCAATTTACTTAACAGTTCAAAAAATAAAGGGCCTGATGACGTGCAGGGCTGACGCCTGCCAGGTCATGGCTATTGCTCTTAGAATTCCATAAACCGTTAGTATACAAATTTCTAACCTTACAGGAAGACCGTTACTCTCAGGGTTCACTGGCTCTTGGACTAGTAGGTACTACATTTAAATAATGAACGGACATACGTGCTAGGATGCCAGAGTACATGGCAGAGCAAATGGTGGCATTATACCATCCCCATATAAAATTGCCCCAAAACAAATAAATTTAAAATAAAATGTAGTGAGACTATTTCTTGTGAAATGTGATTCCATCTTTTTTATGGTGCTTGTGTCAGCGTCTTCTATGCATTTGATGGCGTAACGGGTCATATTTACTTAGTTTTGAGATTTTTTCGCCAGCTGTCAGTAAGACCGCGCGACGTGTCAGCCATTTGTATACTAAGGCTCTGTGTCATATAGATCGATGCCCATGTATCCGGTTTCGAGGCGTCACTTTTCGGAGCTAGTTCGCCTTCTATGTTTTTTCCGTTCGCTGACGGAGGCTGACAAATTTAAACCTAATCATTCTGAAAATATAGTCGCTTTTCTTTTATTCTACACATTACATAATAGAAAAGAATTTTGAGTGTAACCGCAACCTAAACAGACTTTTCGTTCATTATTTAACAAAAATCGAATCTGTCCTTTATAAATCACATTGGGCACGACGAGGCTAAGGTCCTCGTGGGTCGCATCTCACGCCGCGTCCGGCGGGGCGGCGGCGGGGCCAAGAGCGTGCAAGGGATTTACAAATACAAAATACAAATAATTTATTCGTGGCAAATATAACAAGCATGACAGGACAAGACAAAACAGACAGATTCAGCACTTAATATTATACTACGAAATGGACTCGCCTCAGCATAATGTCGACCCGAAAGCCAACACTGATCTTCCGGCGAGCCCTTTTTTTTTAAACTGCGTGCACGCAGGCCTCGCGCATACGTTTGCATTTATGGATTTGCAATTTTGCATGGACGCCCAGCTCGTCATCTAAACCTATGTTCATCATTATCGTTAGTTCTAATATTCTCTTACAAAAATGGATACACGATGTCATGGAGAAACTGTCAATTGATATAGGTGGAAGGAGTGAACGTTAGTCACAATGAATATTTCTTTCAAAACCCGAAAATAACTGGGGGAAAAAACGAATATTTCATAAATTCCCCGAAAAAACCTTTGATTTTTTCCGACATTTTCGTCGCTAGATAGAACACAATATAATCCCTTACCTGAGGAAATCCCCCTCCGTCGTGATGGCGGCTACGTTAGCAGTTTCATAAACGCGTTTGCAGATCGCCGCAGCGTCTTCAATCTTCGCCGCTTTCTTATCGCACTGGAACGATAATAGTTTGTTGATAATTTTTTTTCAGAAAGTGAAGATACGTGAGATACATTGCCGGTTTGCGGCGCACTCGCGTTATGAATACGAATTCGCTGGGTACTCTCGTGAAATCGTATAAGTACTATTTTAACACAAAAAAGAGCAATAGTTGCCAGCATTTACGGTTTTTTTCCACGGGCGATAGCTTTTAGTATTTTATTTTAAGATTAGTTTTATGTGTTAGTGTTTAGACAACTACGATCTTTTATTGATTGATTTATCAGTGAATAAAATAAGCAAATGATATTTTTGACGTTCAATTTTGCATCCCTATCAAAATTTTACTTCGACCCTTAAAACTAAAATAGACCTGTCCAAAATCTCTGTCAGTAGAAAGTAGCAAATAAAAAAAATAGAGGCGCTAGAATTTAGCGCTCACAGAAAATTCGAATCTGCCGCTTTTTTTTATTGACAGATATTGTTGCACGGAGACGAAGTATAAATCAAACAAATACTGCTAAATAATCCATACCTCAGTCATGCCTCGCAATTTCTTCTGCTCGATGTCCCACCTCGCTTCTGACATGGTGACAGCGCGCATTAGTTCCCCCACCGGCGGAGTTATCGACGCTGACACTTCACCTGTAAAAAACCTCATGAGTTATAGTTGAATTAAGATCGAGAAGATGGAATTGCATTTGTAGTTGTTACTAAAGCAACACTTTTAAGGTGAACCTTGTGTCTTTACAATTAGGTTTACTATTAGTCGAATAATGCCAATACATGAGTCCATAAAACACACACAATAGCACACAATACATTGTAAATACGCGATACCACTACATATGCAATTCCATCTTCTCGATAATTCAACTATAACTTCTGGACGCAGATGACTGATATATCGGCAATGCAGATTCAACGTCGAAAGATTATCTTAAATCTTAATACAAGGTGACCAAAAAATGTGCGTTCCCGTTTTGATTGTTAGACAGTGAGGTGTTTAGGGACTTAGATTAGCCCCCCTGAGGAGTTTTGAAGTTTCAGAAAGGTTGGTAAAATTTTGAAATTACCTAAAATAGTACCGGGTGCTACTACTAGTTAGGAAATTGAAAGTAATAAAAAAACTCGGTATAAGTCACAATCTAAAGAGGAATGCTAACGTATGCTTACACGCACGTGAGTAAAGTTCAGATTTGGTTTTGACACTTTAATGACATGGCAGCTGAGTGACAGCTTCTATACAGGGTTACTTTTTCACCAGTACAATAAATCAACCGGCGTAATAGTAAGTAGTCCAAAATAAAAAAATACTAGCATTTTTGTTATTACCCCTTTGAAAAAAAAAATACTAATGTTCGAACTTATCCGCAAATGTAACAAGAAATGTGGATGTACTACGCATCTATCGACGTGCATAACTAGCAAAACGCACGATCTGTCAAATGTTTGTTTAAAGGTGCATTCAGACCATGCGAACATTCTAACCTCCCACTCTACGAAATCCGATCGTTACACAAAACGTGATTGGTTGATTTCGTAGAGCGGGGGATAGAACAGCGAATGCTCTTTTGTCTGAACGCACCTTTAAATGTCATCGCGCGCGGCATGGCGGGTTGGATCACCCCTCCCCGCCTTCATCATACCGCAGCGTTGACGCCTTGTAATTAGTGTGCCCATTATGTTACGTTTGCATGAAGGATACATTAATAAAGATTAACCCTGTATTTAGCGTGACGTCGAAAATGTCGATCTTGATTGCAGAAGAATAATAAGAGCGAATGTATACCAATCGTCATTAGAATAAAAATAAAATGTATGTGAAGTCAAGGATTTTAAGTTTATAATACAACCTATATTGTGTTCTAAAAGTGCGTGATTACTGTATAATGCAAGTTTTTAGGTTTGTTTACATTTTTTTAGATTCTACTGACGATTGGTATAAAAACTAACCCCCTTATTCATAAACGTCTGCTAACTTAACAAGCCGCTAATAATTGTTTGTCCTTTTCGGTCTTAACAATGTGTCCATAAGAGCAAAAGGGACAAACAATTATTAGCGGCTTGTTAAGTTAGCAGACGTTTATGAATAAGGGGGGTAACTCCCTTATTCATAAACATAGAAATAGGAATAAGACCTTTCCGACCTTTGTGCCTTTCCACAAACGATATTTATTTAGAATACCGGGAGTGAGGTCCGCGACGGGCGAGAACTCGCGCAGCGGGACCCGTCAGGACTCAGGTGTTGTGACTCACCCAGCGAGCTGAGCACGGACAAGTCGACAGGCTGGATGGAGTCCCGACAGTCGAGGCCGAGCGTGGTGCAGGCGGCGCCGGGAGCGACGACTCGCGCAGCGGGACCCGTCAGGACTCAGGTGTTGTGACTCACCCAGCGAGCTGAGCACGGACAAGTCGACAGGCTGGATGGAGTCCCGACAGTCGAGGCCGAGCGTGGTGCAGGCGGCGCCGGGAGCGACGACTCGCGCAGCGGGACCCGTCAGGACTCAGGTGTTGGGACTCACCCAGCGAGCTGAGCACGGACAAGTCGACAGGCTGGATGGAGTCCCGACAGTCGAGGCCGAGCGTGGTGCAGGCGGCGCCGGGAGCGACGACTCGCGCAGCGGGACCCGTCAGGACTCAGGTGTTGGGACTCACCCAGCGAGCTGAGCACGGACAAGTCGACAGGCTGGATGGAGTCCCGACAGTCGAGGCCGAGCGTGGTGCAGGCGGCGCCGGGAGCGACGACTCGCGCAGCGGGACCCGTCAGGACTCAGGTGTTGGGACTCACCCAGCGAGCTGAGCACGGACAAGTCGACAGGCTGGATGGAGTCCCGACAGTCGAGGCCGAGCGTGGTGCAGGCGGCGCCGGGAGCGACGACTCGCGCAGCGGGACCCGTCAGGACTCAGGTGTTGGGACTCACCCAGCGAGCTGAGCACGGACAAGTCGACAGGCTGGATGGAGTCCCGACAGTCGAGGCCGAGCGTGGTGCAGGCGGCGCCGGGAGCGACGACTCGCGCAGCGGGACCCGTCAGGACTCAGGTGTTGGGACTCACCCAGCGAGCTGAGCACGGACAAGTCGACAGGCTGGATGGAGTCCCGACAGTCGAGGCCGAGCGTGGTGCAGGCGGCGCCGGGAGCGACGACTCGCGCAGCGGGACCCGTCAGGACTCAGGTGTTGGGACTCACCCAGCGAGCTGAGCACGGACAAGTCGACAGGCTGGATGGAGTCCCGACAGTCGAGGCCGAGCGTGGTGCAGGCGGCGGCGCCGGGAGCGAGCACTGCGATGGGCGAGAACTCGTGCAGAGAGCGGGACCCGGTTAACGACTGTACAACATCGGACGATTAAACATTTTATCATTTTATTATTTTTAGAACGATATTTTAAAAGTGAGTTTTAAGATGGATTGCAAAAAAAATGTACAAGGTTTGCCTAAAACTCAGCGTTGTACGAGTATTATCAAAATGCTATTAGAATGGGACTTGGAAGTACTGCTGACACAACAGCGTATAAGTCAATCTAAGATAAAAGATGAATTAATCACTCACTATATCTATAAACAACTCTTTTCTTGGTAAATGTTGCGTCATAGTGTATTATATCAGACCCCGGGAAAATGAGGATTTCCGGCCAAGTTGGTATATACGGCCGAGCGAGGCCGGGAATCCGTTTTCACGCCGAGGGATGTATAGTGTTTTTCTCAAACATACAAACAAATACAAAAAAACCGGCCAAGTGCGAGTCGGACTCGCGCGCGAAGGGTTCCGTACCATTGTCAATTTATTATTAAAAAAATACAGTTAAATCAACCTACCTTAAAAACTATAAGAGATAATTTAATCAAACCGAAAATCGTTGATAGAGTTTATTAATGTGCATAACATATATTTTTTTTAGAATTTTATATCGCGTAGTTTAAAAAATAGAGGGGGGGGGGGGGACACATTTTTCAGACTTTGAGAGCTGATATCTCGAAAACGATTTGCTTAAATAAAAATGAGATTTATAAACCTTCATATCATTTTCAAAGACCTTTCTATTAATACCCCACACGCTTATATACATAAAAAAAATTTCTATCCCTCAGTTGTCAGTTATATGTATGGAGGGCCCCCACCACAATGGTTTTTTATACAATTTAGTATCATAATCCTGTAGCGGTTCATACAACACATATCCTTACCAAATTTCGTTACTGTAGTATTTATAGTTTCCGAGTAAATCGGCTGTGACAGACGGACAGACGGACATGACGAATCTATAAGGGTTCCGTTTTTGCCATTTTGGCTAAACCCTAAAAAATGTTAATGTTGTCGAAATTAAAAAAAAAATTACTTTGCAGGCCTAGGCCTGAAAAGTGTTATGAAATTCCATTTCTATCCCAGTGGGTTACTGCGTCCTAAAAGCGATACTTCCGAGTCTATTTTAAGGAACGTAAAGACAATATTTCATTGCTGTTTTCAGAAAAAAGTATTTTCAAATCCCCTTCTGATTGCGGTTTGATAATATGTGGGGACAGTCTTAGGAAAAGAAAAAATGTAGAACGCAAGAGAAATTACCAAAATTATTGAAATTTTAAATAATTATGTGTGCAATTTGTTAATGGTACATTACGACACAAGTGCGAAAAACATGAAATTCGAAACGAGTGGCGATGTTTTAAAACACGACCGATAGGGAGTGTTTTAAATCCACACGAGTTACGAATTTCGTTTTTGCACGTGTCTCGGACGACGTTTTTTAGTACATATTTTTGTTAGAATTTTATATCGCGTAGTTTAAAAAATAGAGGGGGGGGGGGACACATTTTTCAGACTTTGAGAGCTGATATCTCGAAAACGATTTGCTTAAATAAAAATGAGATTTATAAACCTTCATATCATTTTCAAAGACCTTTCTATTAATACCCCACACGCTTATATACATAAAAAAAATTTCTATCCCTCAGTTGTCAGTTATATGTATGGAGGGCCCCCACCACAATGGTTTTTTATACAATTTAGTATCATAATCCTGTAGCGGTTCATACAACACATATCCTTACCAAATTTCGTTACTGTAGTATTTATAGTTTCCGAGTAAATCGGCTGTGACAGACGGACAGACGGACATGACGAATCTATAAGGGTTCCGTTTTTGCCATTTTGGCTAAACCCTAAAAAATGTTAATGTTGTCGAAATTAAAAAAAAAATTACTTTGCAGGCCTAGGCCTGAAAAGTGTTATGAAATTCCATTTCTATCCCAGTGGGTTACTGCGTCCTAAAAGCGATACTTCCGAGTCTATTTTAAGGAACGTAAAGACAATATTTCATTGCTGTTTTCAGAAAAAAGTATTTTCAAATCCCCTTCTGATTGCGGTTTGATAATATGTGGGGACAGTCTTAGGAAAAGAAAAAATGTAGAACGCAAGAGAAATTACCAAAATTATTGAAATTTTAAATAATTATGTGTGCAATTTGTTAATGGTACATTACGACACAAGTGCGAAAAACATGAAATTCGAAACGAGTGGCGATGTTTTAAAACACGACCGATAGGGAGTGTTTTAAATCCACACGAGTTACGAATTTCGTTTTTGCACGTGTCTCGGACGACGTTTTTTAGTACATATTTTTGTTAGAATTTTATATCGCGTAGTTTAAAAAATAGAGGGGGGGGGGGACACATTTTTCAGACTTTGAGAGCTGATATCTCGAAAACGATTTGCTTAAATAAAAATGAGATTTATAAACCTTCATATCATTTTCAAAGACCTTTCTATTAATACCCCACACGCTTATATACATAAAAAAAATTTCTATCCCTCAGTTGTCAGTTATATGTATGGAGGGCCCCCACCACAATGGTTTTTTATACAATTTAGTATCATAATCCTGTAGCGGTTCATACAACACATATCCTTACCAAATTTCGTTACTGTAGTATTTATAGTTTCCGAGTAAATCGGCTGTGACAGACGGACAGACGGACATGACGAATCTATAAGGGTTCCGTTTTTGCCATTTTGGCTAAACCCTAAAAAATGTTAATGTTGTCGAAATTAAAAAAAAAATTACTTTGCAGGCCTAGGCCTGAAAAGTGTTATGAAATTCCATTTCTATCCCAGTGGGTTACTGCGTCCTAAAAGCGATACTTCCGAGTCTATTTTAAGGAACGTAAAGACAATATTTCATTGCTGTTTTCAGAAAAAAGTATTTTCAAATCCCCTTCTGATTGCGGTTTGATAATATGTGGGGACAGTCTTAGGAAAAGAAAAAATGTAGAACGCAAGAGAAATTACCAAAATTATTGAAATTTTAAATAATTATGTGTGCAATTTGTTAATGGTACATTACGACACAAGTGCGAAAAACATGAAATTCGAAACGAGTGGCGATGTTTTAAAACACGACCGATAGGGAGTGTTTTAAATCCACACGAGTTACGAATTTCGTTTTTGCACGTGTCTCGGACGACGTTTTTTAGTACAGATGGCCCTCCGAAGTTTTGGACTTGACGTAGGGTCATTTGACCTACTTTTCGCACTAGAGCCTAAAAAGTACACCATCTGTACTAAAAAATAAGTTTTCAGTACAGATGGTGCCTTTTTTAGGCGCTAGTGCGAGAAGTGGCTCATTTTACGTCAGGTTCAAAACTTCGGAGGGCCATTTGTACAACGTCGTTACAAGTTGGGGTGGTGACAAATATATTCTTACTGCCATCACACGGCAGTCAAATGTTGCTACATGATCAGTGACACTTTAATCCCTTAGTCGACTCTTACGACAACCGCAGGAGGAGTTGGGGTGGTGACAAATGTATTCTTACTGCCATCACACGGCAGTCAAATGTTGCTACAATAAAAACCAAACGTTTCCAGAGAAGCGGTTACTGTGGTTCTCTCACCTTGCTGCGGACCCTGATGACGTCACGCGGGAGATTAGCTCTGTAGTGGTGGTGGTGTAGGCGCCGACACTGGGGTGATTGTATCTCTCAACTTGCTGCGGACCCTGATGTCTGTAATGTCCAATTAGCTGAACTGAACTGAATATACAACCGATACTCCTCCTGGAGTATGTGTGGCTGCTCCCGCGTTTCCGCTACTGCAGCTGTGGCCGGGTCGCATCCCACAAGGGTGGGACGGTCGTTGCACCGTCATTTGGGGACGGTGATGAGAGGCTGTTGAAGGAAGATTTGCCATGGGCATGGCGAGAGAGAAAAAAATGATTTTGGTGATGATGATGCGGTAAAGGCAAGTTAAGGCAAGGCAAAGTTCTATCTGAGAGAGATCTGAAAAGGAAGACAGATGGAGAGAGAGAGAGAGGCTGGTGCTTGATGCAGATTAGCTCTGTAGTGGTGGTGGTGTAGGGGCCGACACTGGGATTGTATCTCACCTTGCTGCGGAGCCTGATGTCAGTAATGTCCAATTAGCTGAACTGAACTGAATATACAAACGATACTCCTCCTGGAGTATGTGTGGCTGCTCCCGCGTTTCCGCTACTGCAGCTGTGGCCGGGTCGCATCCCACAAGGGTGGGACGGTCGTTGCACCGTCATTTGGGGACGGTGTTGAGAGGCTGTTGAAGGAAGATTTGCCATGGGCATGGCGAGAGAGAAAAAAAATATTTTGGTGATGATGATGCGGTAAAGGCAAGTTAAGGCAAGGCAAAGTTCGATCTGAGAGAGATCTGAAAAGAAAGACAGATGGAGAGAGAGAGAGACGCTGGTGTTTGAAGCAGATTAGCTCTGTAGTGGTGGTGGTGTAGGGGCCGACACTGGGATTGTATCTCACCTTGCTGCGGAGCCTGATGTCAGTAATGTCCTCGGCGGTGCAGTTGGTGAAGCTGAGCTCCCGTGACGTCACGCGGGAGATTAGCTCTGTAGTGGTGGTGGTGTAGGGGCCGACACTGGGATTGTATCTCACCTTGCTGCGGAGCCTGATGTCAGTAATGTCCTCGGCGGTGCAGTTGGTGAAGGTGAGCTCCCGTGACGTCACGCGGGAGATTAGCTCTGTAGTGGTGGTGGTGTAGGGGCCGACACTGGGATTGTATCTCACCTTGCTGCGGAGCCTGATGTCAGTAATGTCCTCGGCGGTGCAGTTGGTGAAGGTGAGCTCCCGTGACGTCACGCGGGAGATTAGCTCTGTAGTGGTGGTGGTGTAGGGGCCGACACTGGGATTGTATCTCACCTTGCTGCGGAGCCTGATGTCAGTAATGTCCTCGGCGGTGCAGTTGGTGAAGGTGAGCTCGACGGCACACATGGCGGGGGAGTAGAGGTGGGGGGTGCGCGACCAGCGCCGGGTGGCGAGCAGCCCCCGTGACGTCACGCGGGAGATTAGCTCTGTAGTGGTGGTGGTGTAGGGGCCGACACTGGGATTGTATCTCACCTTGCTGCGGAGCCTGATGTCAGTAATGTCCTCGGCGGTGCAGTTGGTGAAGGTGAGCTCGACGGCACACATGGCGGGGGAGTAGAGGTGGGGGGTGCGCGACCAGCGCCGGGTGGCGAGCAGCCCCCGTGACGTCACGCGGGAGATTAGCTCTGTAGTGGTGGTGGGGATGTAGGGGGCCGCCACTGGGGTGATTGCGTCTGAGGACAAACGTTTTGACGTGACAACGTCTTATAAATTGGTTTGCCGGGTGACACTTCAAGAAACTGCGTTACGCTCCGCTCACGTTATGTGCTCACAATGAGAGCGAGTGAGAGGCACGCATCCCTTCCACTCGGGCATGGTTAGCCCGCCTAAGAGCGAGAGAGACAGACATAAAAAGTGAAAGGCACGCGTCCCTTGTCGTTGTCACGTAAAACTTTCGCCCGTATACCGACTTTACAGGCAACCAATTTTTTAATTTAACGCTTTTGTTAATTTTGCCGAATCAGGAGAAGGTCTAACATCCTTGCACCCCATATCATCCTAACCTATCCTAGTTGAAAATTCGGCCAAATTAAATTAGTAAAAATCCTGCGACTCAACAGAGTTGTGTCAAAAACATTCACATTTTTAGACCACAGGGTAAGGGTACTATATTTATGCAATAGTCTTAATAATTCGAAATAAACCAAGTTGGTCTAAAATCATCCAGTATTTTGGATGTTGTCGAATTAAGGGTTAAAAAAACCTCTGAAAAATAAATCACGACAAATATTATAATAATTTAAATCATATACGATCATCAACATAACCGAGTTAAAATATCGACAACTGTCAAGCGCCGCCAAAGTACATAAAACAATACTGGAAAGAAAACGCCACTTGAAAAAAGTATTTAGAAAAATTAAAAAATGTTGGACAGTAAATGGGTCAAAGTTCTTTTCGTTGTCTTGTTTCATACCACTCTGTCACGCTTTTAGTTGCTATTTCGACTCATTATATTTAAAAAAATATTTACAAAATCCAGTGCACTTGTTTTTTTTTTTCACGCTAGATTTTAATCCATACATCAGAAATTGAAAACAAAACATCATCTCATACAAAAATCACCTCTGCGTCACGTTTTTTAGGGACACAAAATAAGACAACGAAAAGAATTTTGACCGAAATATAAAGGGTTGATCTCCTACACCAGGCCTGATATTATCAAATTTTAATTTCCTGGTGTACGCAAAAATACCACTTACCGTCCCCTTGCACTCCGTATCGCATTATTTTATTATTTTATCGTCTTCGTTATAGAGGAAACATGTTATAATTCTAAAACGAACGATTGCTAAGCTTGCCGCAGACGATCAGACAGGGCAAGCATTCATACAATTACTAGTTGACTAAGGAACCTTAAAAAGTAATGGCATAACTGAGGATTCCCAGTTACTAGTTGACTACGGAATCCTAAAAAACTAAGGAATAGCACTTACCGTCCCCTTCTGTTTTGGTTCCGATTTCGACTTTAGTTTTTTTTTATGTTAATATCTTGACAATATAGCGATACTTTTCCATTTTTCCTTCTTTTTATTGTACTCTAATTATTTGATCGTCTTTAAATTAACTAAGCCTCAGACGGATGAACCGACAAACATGGCGAAAAAGAGTTTCTAGTTGACAAAGGAGCCCTAAAAAGTAAAGAATAGCACTTACCGTCCCCTAGGCCCCCCGGCCCCGTGCTGGGGGACAGGAAGCCCCCACACGTGGGGGTCATCGTGGGCAGCGAGCTGGCCACTTCGTCTAACTCTAATAGCAGTTCTAGATTGGACTTCTCGTTCTGTTTTGGTTCCGATTTCGGCTTGGATATTTTTTTTATAATATCTTGACAATATAGCGATACTTTTCCATTTTTCCTTCTTTTTATTCTGTCCTCTAATTGACAACGTTTCAAAATTTTCGATGTCCCTAAATCGAAAACCATTTCGAGATATACGCATGTAGATCACAAAAATATAATTTTAAATTTTTTTTCGCAATATTTTTGTTAAAAATCTTAAAAATAGTTAAAGGGGAAGTGACGTCACATAGCTTGATTCAGAGCTGCCACTATAACAAAAAAAATTGTGGTTGGAATGTCAATGGTGTTTGACAGTTACATTTGACACTTGTTACCGTTTTTCGTCGTTTTCTTACATGTATGAAACATCACTTGTGACTTCATTTAGCTGATTTTTGACGTTTGTAACTTACGCTCTTTCTGCTCGAAGTAGTAATAAAAAGGGATTTTCGCACTAAAAAAGCAATTTTTTTGAAAAATATAAAATACGTGTATCTTTTAATATTGAGTTCTTTCAAAACAGACAATAAAGACTAGGACTAAAAAATATGAAATGTTGTCAATTATTTGATCGTCTTTAAATTAACTAAGCCTCAGACGGACGAACCGACAAACATGGCGAAAAAGGGTTTTTAGTTGACTATGGTACCCAAAAAAGTAAGGAATAGTACTTACCGTCCCCTAGGCCCCCCGGCCCCGTGCTGGGGGACAGGAAGCCCCCACACGTGGGGGTCATCGTGGGAAGCGAGCTGGCCACTTCGTCTAACTCTAAGAGCAGTTCTAAGTTGGACTTCTCGTTCCGTTTTGGTTCTGATTTCGGCTTGGATCTTTTTTTTATAATATCTTGACAATATAGCGATACTTTTCCATTTTTCCTTCTTTTTATTGTACTCTAATTATTTGATTGTCTTTAAATTAACTAAGCCTCAGACGGATGAACCGACAAACATGGCGAAAAAGGGTTTCTAGTTGACTAAGGAGCCCTAAAAGTAAGGAATAGCACTTACCGTTCTGTTTTGGCTCCGATTTCGACTTCAATTAATTTTTTATGTTAATATCTTGACAATATAGCGATACTTTTCCATTTTCCCTTCTTTTTATTCTGTCCTCTAATTATTTAATCGTCTTTAAATTAACTAAGCCTCAGACGGACGAACCGACAAACATAGCGAAAAAGGGTTTCTAGTTGACTAAGGAACCTACACATGTCATATATACCATAGATCAAGCAAACGTATCTACATAGCGTGTCAAATGAACTCAGTAAAATCTACTGAGTTGTCCGTCTTTAATCGCAGCTTGCAGCTTTCGGGCGTCAAATTTTGTAAGTTGAAGTGAACAAAAACATTAATAATGCCTCCTTAAGTAATATTAATTACAACAACACAAAAAATATGAATACTCAAGGGCCTGAGACATATTTAAAATCATAGGCAAGTAACAACTTCAGTACAAAATCTGACACGCTCGGCCGCCATACAAATGAATGAACTTGTTTCTTCTATCCAAATATAATTCTGTGAAGGAACCCAAAAAAGTAAGGAATAGCACTTAATAAAATGATATGATGTATATAAGATGTAAACCTTTTTGTTCGAATAAACTAAACTTAAACTTAAACCTAGACTTCTCGTTCTGTTTTGTTTCCGATTTCAGCTTGGATAATTTTTTTATAATATTTTGTCAATATAGCGATACCTTTCCATTTTTCCTTGTTTTTATTGTCCTCTAATTATTTGATCGTCTTTAAATTAACTAAGCCTCAGACGGATGAACCGACAAACATGGCGAAAAAGGGTTTCTAGTTGACTAAGGAGCCCTAAAAGTAAAGAATAGCACTTACCGTTCTGTTTTGGTTCCGATTTCGACTTCAATAAATTTTTTAGGTTAATATCTTGACAATATAGCGATACTTTTCCATTTTTCCTTCTTTTTATTCTGTCCTCTAACTATTTGATCGTCTTTAAATTAACTAAGCCTCAGACGGACGAACCAACAAATATGACGAAACGAGGGTTTCTAGTTGACTCCGGAGCCCTTAAAGTAAGGAATAGCACTTACCGTCCCCTAGGCCCCCCGGCCCCGTGCTGGGGGACAGGAAGCCCCCACACGTGGGGGTCATCGTGGGAAGCGAGCTGGCCACTTCGTCTAACTCTAATAGCAGTTCTAAGTTGGACTTCTCGTTCTGTTTTGGTTCCGATTTCGACTTCAATTATTTTTTTATGTTAATATCACAGAATTAGATTTGGATAGAAGATACAAGTTCATTCATTTGTATGGCGGCCGAGCGTGTCAGATTTTGTACTGAAGTTGTTACTTGCCTATGATTTTAAATATGTCTCAGGCCCTTGAGTATTCATATTTTTTTGTTGTTGCAATTAATATTATATTACTTAAGGAGGCATTATCAATTCACTTCAACTTACAAAATTTGACGCCCGACAGCTGCAAGCTGCGATTAAAGACGGATAACTCAGTAGATTTTACTGAGTTCATTTGACACGCTAAGTAGATACGTTTACTTGATCTATGGTATATATGACATCTGTGGTTAATATCTTGACAATAAAGTGATACTTTTCCATTTTTCCTTCTTTTTATTCTGTCCTCTAATTATTAGATCGTCTTTAAATTAACTAAGCCTCAGACGGATGAACCGTCAAACATGGCAAAAAAGGGTTTCTAGTTGACTAAGGAACCCACACATGTCATATATACCATAGATCAAGCAAACGTATCTACTTAGCGTGTCAAATGAACTCAGTAAAATCTACTGAGTTGTTCGTCTTTAATCGCAGCTTTTGGGCGTCAAATTTTGTAAGTTGAAGTGAACAAAAACATTAATAATGCCTTAAGTAATATTAATTGCAACAACACAAAAAAATATGAATACTCAAGGGCCTGAGACATATTTAAAATCATAGGCAAGTAACAACTTCAGTACAAAATCTGACACGCTCGGCCGCAATACAAATGAATGAACTTGTTTCTTCTATCCAAATCTAATTCTGTGAAGGAACCCAAAAAAGTAAGGAATAGCACTTACCGTCCCCTAGGCCCCCCCGGCCCCGTGCTGGGGGACAGGAAGCCCCCACACGTGGGGGTCATCGTGGGAAGCGAGCTTGCCACCTCGTCTAACTCTAAGAGCAGTTCTAAGTTGGACTTCTCAATCGGTTTTGGTTCCGATTTCGACTTCAATTAATTTTTTATGTTAATATCTTGACAATATAGCGATACTTTTCCATTTTTACTTGGAGCTAGCACGAAAACGAATATAATAAGAAAACACAATTCTCACAAACAAATGTATATTGTGGTGAAAACACCGGCAAGTAAAACGTGCAAGTGCTCTCAAGGGCGACGACTGAACGACTGAGGCCATATTGACATTCATGGAACTAGCTAGTAAATACAATTCAAATCGCTGTCATTGCATAGACAAGATAGCACTTGTATTCAGCCAATATCAAATTTCAATATTCAATATTTTTCCTTCTTTTTATTCTGTCCTCTAATTATTAGATCGTCTTTAAATTAATTAAGCCTCAGAAGAACGAACTGACAAACATGGCCAAAAAGGGTTTCTAGATGACTAAGGAACCCTAAAAAGTAAGGACTATTTTGTCAGCCTCCGTAGCCTAGTTGGTAGTGACCCTGCCTACGAAGCTGGAGGTTCCGGGTTTGAATCCCGGCGAGGGCATTCTTTGTGTATTTATTTATCACAAATGTTTGTTCCTTGGTCATGGCTGTCTATGTATTTAAGTATCTATATGTATCTATCTATAATATATATCGTCGCCTGGTACCCACATCACAAGCCTTCATTGAGCTTACCGAGGGACTAGGTCGATTTGTGTAAAGATGTCCCAAGATATTTATTATTTATTTATATTGAATAGCACTTACCGTCCCCTAGGCCCCCCGGCCCCGTGCTGGGGGACAGGAAGCCCCCACACGTGGGGGTCATCGTGGGAAGCGAGCTGGCCACCTCGTCTAACTCTAACAACAGTTCTAGATTGGACTTCTCGTTCTGTTTTGGTTCCGATTTCGGCTTGGATCTTTTTTTTATAATATCTTGACAATATAGCGATACTTTTCCATTTTTCCTTCTTTTTATTTTGTCTTTAATTATTTGATCGTCTTTAAATTAACTAAGCCTCAGACCGACGAACCGACAAATATAGCGAAACAAGGGTTTTTAGTTGACTTTGGGCGTTTGTGCACAACACTGACTTTTACCGTCCGGTAGTCCGGTTTTTTACGGTCCGATATGCCACGCCATTAAATGTATATAGTAGCTAGTGCACTATACGTAATATTACCGTCCAACATTTTACTTTTCCCCATTCCGGACAGTATTTTGCCGATCCGAGATGACAGTTATGAAAAACGTGTTAATGCTTGTGCACTGCGTCCGGAATTGCACTGACTTTTACCGTCCCCGATAGTCCAATTTTACAAGCCAATCATCCGTTTTTTTCATGCTACTATGCCGCACCTCCGAGTAAAAAGACGGACAAGTGCACAAGCCAATCATGCGTTTTTTTCATGGCATATCGGACCATGAAAACTCGATCTGCCGGACAGTAAAATTCATTGTGGTGCACAATCGCCCTTTGGGATCCAAAAAAGTAAGGAATAGCACTTACCGTCCCCTAGGCCCCCCGGCCCCGTGCTGGGGGACAGGAAGCCCCCACACGTGGGGGTCATCGTGGGAAGCGAGCTGGCCACTTCGTCTAACTCTAAGAGCAGTTCTAGGTTGGACTTCTCATTCGGTTTTGGTTCCGATGTCGGCTTGGATTCCGTTTTTTCCGGAACCTGGGTAAAGAAAACAGAAAAATTGTTTGATACTCGTAAGAGGTAGCGTAAATAGCTATTTTAAAAATTCTTGTAGGTAGGTCATGAGTAGGTACTGTTGCACAAGTAAATTAAAATATTGCTGTAGGTAGACTGCCAGCCAAACATATTTATGGTCTACCACAATCATATGGATCCATTATAATCAATGGCTTTATTACCGATGAATATAATCGATATGGAAAATCTAGATGGATGTAAAAAATATGTAATGATTTAAAAGTGGTAGATCACATGTAGTATGTATAGCACTTGGTATGAAAAAAAAAGATAAAATGTTATATTATGTCAGTAAAAATGCTTAGGTTATGAGAATAAATAATTTTAGTGATTTAGCTAAATAGATAAAATAAAACAACTTACCTTAAGCAGTGAATAAGTAAATAAATTTCGTGCACACTTTTAGTAATATAAGTGGATAAACATAAATAAAAAGGTGGTAAATAAAATTATATAGTGTAATTAAATAAACCAATATTTATTATAATATACATATTTACAATAGTAATTATAATATAAACTACAAAATAAAATAAAGAATGTTAACTAGTAAATGTTCCTAGATAAAGAGTACTTATAATACCAAAGCAAAGCAAAATCTACGGAATTATAATTTGCCTCTGAGAACACACAATAATGTTATATCCACTGTTTCTACCTACTACCCAAAGAAAGAATACTTCCAACTAAAGTATAAAGTCTGTACCCATAACGCGGACATTTCGACGCTTATTATGAACAACGCTGTATCTCAAGACACTGTCTTGTCGTAATTTGAATTTTAACAATGAAATGAAGCATTAGAATTCCAATTGCAGGCGCGTACTATAGTGTATAACGTATTTAAATTCCAATACACGTCAAAAATGCGTCAAAAAAACTACCAAAGATGGCGTAATGTCACGCTATCCCATGTCATTACCATTGTGACGTTTCAGAAGTAACCAACCATCGGTACACAGCGATGTTAATAAATTAATACAACTCATTATTGTGATAAAGGTCATCTTAAATTTAATTGTATAAAAGGTCATCTTAAATTTAAGATGACCTTTTATATACTTCTCGGTTTGGCACTGGCGACAAAGCTACTAACTTTTGCCGTTGTCTCCGTCCGTGTTTAGATTATTCTTAAAGCTGTGAATTACCAGACATAAATTCTTAGGATATCACATGACTTCCGACATCATCATCATCAGCCTATATACTTGTCTACTGCAGGACATAGGCTTCTCACATTTTACATCATCTAGCCTTCCATAGGGAAGTCCCATCTAGGTTTGTGTGTTGCACATGAATAGCTTTATAATATACTAAACGTAGAAACGGAATTCCAATATACGTAAAAAAATACCAAAGATGGCGAAATGTCACAGTGACACGTGTTATCGTCATTGTAACATTTGTAACGTTTCAGAAAAAAAAACAACCTTTTGGTAACCTAACCAGTTTTCCTAAAAATTTAATCACACATTACGAGACTATTAATTGGTACCAAATGTTGTTAAATCCTGAGTTATTGCCATTGTAATTTAAACTTTTCTCCGATAAAACAATTAAATTAAATATCTTTTTTGAGACAAGTATTTAAATAAGATTGTTTAATTAAGAAGTAGATTTAAATGTTGTATTTAACAATATAGATAAAATAAACAGCTACCTATAACATTTACAGAAGTGTAAATGTACCCAACCACCTAATATTTCATTTTAATGGCAATACTTTTTGACAAGTATTGGAATTTAAATAGGTTTTCAGGTATATTTTGGAATACAGTGTTGTTCATGATAAACAACGTTTATCAATAAGGGTGCGGCTCCACTGAGGCGGAGAGGAGCGGAGCTGTGCAAAATTGACCAATTACATTCTTCACATTCAAAATTCGAAACACTGTGATGCGGTTTCATTGGCCAATTTTGCACATCTCCGCTCCTCTCCGCCTCAGTGGAGCCGCATCCTAATATGCAAAAACTAGTAATGTTTTTCAAGTATTAACATTTTACTAATGTTTAAAATCACATTGAGATTTCATTAATTTCTGCCCAGGGTTTAATTATAAAATCTCGTTTTCTATATAAGCCCGCACGATGGCAACCCACTGTATACCTCTATATCTTAAGTACCTTCTCCTTGGCCTCGTGGTCGCTGGTCTCCGAACTTTCTTCACTTTCTTCGTCGGAACTGGAAGAATCGCTATCGGAATCGCTGTCAGATGTTCCCGAATTGCTGTCAGGAAACATTTATTTTAAAATGGAAAATAAGTTAAAATGTAAATCACTATAAAAGTAACTCCTGCGAAAACTAGCATATTAAAACGTGAAAAAATGCTTGGATAAATAATATACCACAATATACAAGGTAGCCAAAAATATTATGCATTCCTTTTGCCTGTCACGTTTTGGGACTAAACTAAAACGTCCCCTAGGTATTTGGAAATTTCAAAAGGGTCACTTTTTTTCATAATATGTGCTAGAAGGTACTAGACGTAGGAGGTACTACTTCAGAGATTTAAACTTATTTCAAAAATAACCCTAAGGAGAATTTAAATATTACATGTCATGTACCAAAGAAAGAATACCAAAGTTTACCAACCAACGTCGGAGGTGGGATTTGAACCCATGTATATATGACATCTAATGTCAATTTATATATACAGGATGGAAATTATTTTCGGGTTAAAAAAAGTAAATGTAAAAAATTTGACTTTAAATTTTTATACAAATTATGTGGGAATTTTAATCCTTGATTTGCGGCTTTTCCAGCCGTAATTTTTTTTTTCGTCCCATCAAACTTTTGGTCCTGATCAGAAACAGGATCGATTGGTGTAAAAAATGTCCACTTTCTCGCACTCTGAATGTTTTTACCAAAATCTGTAAACGCCAATGTTCATTAATTTAAAATCGAAGGAAGGTCTTCTAAGACCATTTTTGCGTAGCTACTCTGGAACTGGTAGCTACCCTCACTGACCCAAAAAGAATTTCCACCCTGTATAATAATACTTAAAAAAAAACAAATTGTAACGTGTTGACCCACATAAAATAAACCTGGCATTGGCAGCAGGAAGCACTTATTTTTGTATCCTGTATAACTATTTTTCTTGGTGATGTTCATTGTCGAATAAATAGACTTTTGCCTAAATTAGTAGCAGAGGGGTTCGTTCGACTAAGAGTCGTAAGTATGTTTACACATCACCTATTCGAATACGGGTTTTTTCTTCCCTGCTAGGAGGGATCAAAGTGGCACTTTTCTGTTCAAGGACTTTCTATTGCCAGCCTAAAAAATTACAATGAAATATGAAAATAAACAGTACGTTCATAATTTATAAAAATTTCTTCAGAATCGATTATTTGCATAAATATTAAATATGTCAACAGGCCGTGCTAATATCCCTCGCTCTGTGGTACTGGAAAGTCGCGGAAAACTTGTGTCTGACATCGAGAACACTTTATCTAGAGTCTCGTTATGGGGTCGGGATAACCTAGTCAGGTTCAACCCCACAAAGACACAAGTTTGCGCGTTTACCGCTAAAAAAACCCCATTTACTGCTGCTCCAAAGTTCCAAGACACAGCTCTTACCATGTCAGGGAGTATTGGGATCCTCGGAGTCGACATTTCCAACGACGTCCAATTACGATGTCACCTAGAGGGAAAAGCTACGCTGGCATCCAAAAAGCTCGGGGTGCTCAATAAAGCGAGAGGATACTTTACTCCGGGGCAAAGACTTGTTATATAAGTCGCAAGTCAGACCCCATATGGAGTATTGCTGTCACCTCTGGGCAGGAGCACCTGTATACCAGCTTGCACCCTTTGACTCGGTTCAGAGACGAGCTGTCCGAATAGTCGACGATCCCAGACTCACAGGCGGTATTGAACCCTTAAGTCTAAGGAGAGACTTCGCCTCCTTATGTGTGTTCTATCGTCTGTACAATGGGTTGTGCTCTGAAGAACTGTTCGACATGATGCCAACGTCCACTTTTCATCATCGCACCGCTCGCCACCGACTGGGCGCTCATCCTCACACCTTGCAACCTAAATGGTCGCGCACCGTGCGGTTTCAGAGGAACTTCCTCCCGCGGA
The DNA here is from genome assembly GCA_025490895.1 of Thaumatotibia leucotreta. NCBI lineage: Eukaryota > Metazoa > Arthropoda > Insecta > Lepidoptera > Tortricidae > Thaumatotibia > Thaumatotibia leucotreta. The sequence goes on along the minus strand of JALPQI010005222.1, from coordinate 28,848 downwards.
CGGTCCGTCTGTGGAATGAGCTCCCTGCCGAGGTTTTGTCGATGGACTACAGTATGGGGTTCTTCAAAAGTGAGGAGTGTACAAGTTCTTATTGGGTCGGCAACGCGCATGTGACACCCCTGGGGTTGCAAGCGCCCATAGGCTACGGTGACTGCTTTCCATCAGGCGGGCCGTATGCTTGTTTGCCACCGACGTGGCATAAAAAAAAAAAAAAATGTGATATATCTTTTATTTTTCTCATAGGTGGTGTGAAAAGTAGTATGTGTCACACGGTATCTACATTATTTCGTCTTGGGCGTTAACGCTTGAATCCTTCATTACGCTCAGGATTACACTTTAGAATCCCTCCCTACGGTCGGGATTAAATTGTGGAATCCGTCGCTCCATTCAGGATTCAATATACGCCCACGCCGGAAACATACCATTTTGATCCCTTGTGACACAATCTACTATTGTCTATGGGTGTTTTTGTCACATACCTGTTATAGTTGTTAGCCTCTTTAGCTTTCTCTACTTTCTTGTCCGCATCATTGCTATCTTCCCTGTTAGAAAAATAAAAATATCTTAATTAATTTTAAGTTTCAGTACAGTTTAGAATCTTTAAAGTTATAAAACCTACGAACAAATAAAACATGGAAGCCGCACGCCATAATAAATTGCCTTTCAAAAACGGTCCTGAATTTTAGTTGACAAATGTCAACCCCTCTTCATTGCGTCACGGTAATGAATTTCAATATCAACCTATAAAAACTTAAACCGCTATTTAAAATAGTTGTGATTGGTCCGTCAAAGTTTTGATTGGCTATATTGTACAAACATATGTCAAAGATGTTGCGCCGAAATATGCGCAATTTAAAGAAAAGCGCTGTGTCCCGCCCATCTTGGCACAATTGAACAATTGTGTTTGGGGGCATTTTTGAGCTAGCGTTAGACGTCCATGTTATATATGGTCGCAGTATAAAACACATGTCAATAAATAAACTCATCATCATCATATCAGCCGAAAAACGTCCACTGCTGAATATAGGCCTACTACAAAGATAGCCACAATGCCACATAACGTGGATTCCTTCGACCTTCACTATCATCAGTCCACCTTGTGGGCCTGTGGGAGCGGTAGTTGTGTCCACGGAACCAAAGTAACCAATATAGCTCTCTGAATCGCTAAACTGGCACATTGCACATCGAACCGATGGCCGTTGGGGTGGAAAGGCTGTCGAGTGGCGGCCACGTACCGGAATAAATAAACTACAAGTAATGAAGTTGGCATGTATAATTTCAGATATAGTAGCATTCCATGAAAACGTGTCGTAAGCGACACTGTCTTTTCAATACTTTTGAAAAATTAAATTAGTAAGCTGAGTTACGGTAAGTATAATAATATCTTATCAAGGCTTTAAGATTGACAGTGTTTCCTACCAGCTAGCATATTTTATTAGGGTAGCTACCATAGCGACACGTAAGCGACAAAAAGTACTTGTTTTCATGGAATGCTCCTTTAATGTAATAGTTTATTAAGCCTTTTAGCGCAATTCACTGTAAGCGTATATCTTTCCGTTATCCGAGCCCTGCTCATCTTACATATTTTACATAGTAGCACAGGTTTATACAAGGACTTACTCATCTGAACACTCTTCCGAACTGGATTCTTCTGACGATGAAGATCCAGATCCGCTGCTTTCTGGCTCCGAGTAGAACGTCTTGTCTTTCTGACTCTGTTAAGAAAAGACATATGTATAAAATAAAACTATGAAAACGGATAAACTCGTATATATTAACAAACTTTTTCATCACACCTGTTCGGCGCGTGCGCCGCAACGCTGCGGTGATGCGCTGTGTAGGTGCGTCATTACGTCCTAGTAGGCCGTTAAGGATTTTCATACAACATTACGTCGCACTAGCGCGGTCCGGCGTACGCCGAGATTTCTTTTATGAAAATGATGAAATTAAGTCATCCCTGATTTAGACCATTTTAGAGTAGTTTTGTGAAAATATACCTATTGTTTTATTTACTTTTTTGCATCACAGGTGTGATGAAAAACATTGTGTGTACCACGGGCGGTACAAGAATTATCGCAAATTCTTACTTACCGCCCTAAATACACAATGTACTATAACTTCATTCCGACGAATACTTTAAAAGGTGGTTTGCGGATGACTGACAACGAGTTTATTTCGGCTGGTTCGCAGAGTCTCGCAGCTTGAGCCGAGGTGGGGGGAGTGGGGAGGGGGCGGCACCCGGCTGGTAAGGCCCCGATGTATTGAGATAGGGGAGAAGGCTGCCTCGGTTATATATTATCAGAACCCGGAAAATCCATAGCAAAACAAAAGACTATCGCAATCAAACTAGGGTGAGAAACATTTTTTTATAGATATCGAGTAAGTTTTATCTAAAAAAATCATACTAATATGTTTAGGTACATTTATTATATTAATAACCATTCAAGCCAAACGCAAAAGAAGTAGTAAGTGGTTTGCTTTACAGGGTGGGAAGGAGTATACCGACAGACTTTACCAATGCATTTTTGATAACAAAAGAAGTAAAAAAAAATATGTGACATATGTCATTATCGAACAAAAAAAAAATTTTTTTTGGTTATTCCGTTTTTTGATATTTTGTTTTTTTTTTTTAAATGACCAGTAATAAATTGTAGGGAAAGATTTTTTTTTCAGAGTTTTTGATATTTTTTTTTATTGAACATTTTTCTGAAACTTTTTCCTCTATTTCTCTAACTTTAATCAGTGTGTATGTCGAGATGAAAACTACTAGTGTAAGAATTTTAATCGTGCAGGCATTTTTCAGTGACTTGTGATGAAAATAGTTTTTTGAATAACATGTCATTATCTCTTAAACTAAGCCGAATCCAGAAAAGTTCATATAAAATTATAGCCTCAAAATGTGTTCAGGAATACACCTTTCAAGTTTGTCGGTATACTTACCAGCCACCCTGTATATGTGTGTCCAAAAAATTCACACGTAACGAGCGGTCCATCCCTTTCTTTCATGCCTAGGAGCCATAAAAGTGTCTCTTTCGAGTGGCGCGGTTTATGGGAGCTCAGGTATCGTCTTAAGTCAGGGTAAACTGAACTGAATATACAAACGATACTCCTCCTGGAGTATGTGTGTCTGCCGCGTTTCCGCTACTGCAGTTGTGGGCGGGCATCCCACGATGGTGGGACGGTCGTTCCACCATCATTTGGGGACGGTGTTGAGAAGCTGTTACGGATACCTCAGGGTAAAAAAACCTTAACTAACCTGTACTCTCGGTGGAGCGAGCTCAGTATCAGCTGGTTCGCGGAGTCTCTATGGGACCGCAGGTATCGTTGCCGATTTCTAAGAGTAAACTATTGACATTTTAGAAAGGAGCCTTATCTATCGGAAAAACGGTCTTACAGTCTTATCCTCATATTTAATCTATAAGTGTCAAAAGTTCCTTTTTAGAAAAAGTCGGGTTCGAATAAACCTAAAGTCACCTGTACACGTGGTGGAGGGAGCTCAGTGTCGTTTGGGGACGATGTTCAGAGGCTGTTGAAGGATACGTCAGGGTAAAAAGACCTAAACTAACCTGTACTCTCGGTGGAGGCAGCTCAGTGTCATTTGGGGACGATGTTCAGATGCTGTTGAAGAATACGTCAGGGTAAAAAAACCTAAACTAACCTGTACTCTCGGTGGAGGAAGTTCAGTATCGTTTGGTTCGCGGAGCCTGGCGGCCTGCGCGGTGGTGGGGGGAGTGGGGAGGGGCCGGTAGCCGGCCTCGAGGGGCCCCGATGTATTGAGATAAGGGAGAAAGCTGCTTTGGTTATATACTATCAGAGCCCGGAAAATCCATAGCAAAACAAAAGACTGTCGCAATCAAACTAGGGTGAGAAACATTGTTTTATGGATATAGAGTAAGTTTTGTCTAAAAAAATCATACTAATATGTTTACGTACATTATTATAACCATTCAAGCCAAACGCAAAAGTAGTAAGTTAAGGGTTTGTTTTATATGTGTGTCCAAAAAGTTCACACGTAACGAGCGGTTCATCCCTTTCTCTCATGCCTAGGAGCCATAAAAGTCTCTTTCGAGTGGCGCGGTTTATGGGAGTGCAGGGTAAACTGAACTGAATATACAAACGATACTCCTCTTGGAGTATGTGTGGCTGCCTCGTTTCCGCTACTGCAGCTGTGGCCCGGCATCGTACGATGGTGGGACGGTCGTTGCACCGTCATTTGGGGACGGTGTTAAGAGGCTGTTACGGATACCTCAGGGTAAAAAAACCTAAACTAACCTGTACTCTCGGTGGAGGGATTTCAGTGTCGTTTGGTTCGCGGAGTCTGGCGGCCTGCGCGGTGGTGGGGGGAGTGGGGAGGGGCCGGTAGCCGGCCGCAAGGGCCCCGATGTATTGGGATAGGGAACCGAAGATGAATTGCTCGCGATCTGTAATGGTAGAACTTAATTCAATAAATAATATAAATAAATATCTGGGACATTTTACACAAATCACCTAGTCCCACGGTAAGCACAAAAGGCTTGTGATGTGAATACCAGGCGACGATATATAAGGTCCTAATTTATTAGATGCAGATATTTTAACACATGATACTTTACATTAAAACAATTAACTTTAAATATAAATTAAGAAATCTTTTCATGTAACTTTTTTGATTTCATTTTTCTAACAAAAAAATAATTATAATTTCGTCTAAAAAAAATCATCATGTGCATTATCACATACTATCACAATAACACTGTCTGTCATGTCATCAAACGACACAATCCAACAGAAAATAACATGACATTGACAATCAAGTATTTAATTTATCGACGTGAAGTGGCCAGTTCCAGTTAAATGGTACGTAAAAGAGGTACTAGAATCTGTTCAATGAGTTTTCATTTAATAATCACATAAACAGGGTGTTTTTACGTAGCAAATTTGTTCTTCCGTTTTCTCCAAAAAAACATCGTAAAAGCTATAATGTTTCACGGTTTAATATACTCCGGAGACCGAGTACTATCAGCTGTAAAAATATCTGCATCTAATAAATTAGGACCTTATACAGTGTGTAAATCTAATACGGGCGATCAATTAAACCAGGCATGGGATTCATTAGTGTGATCATGGATTACAAGGTTTTTTCAAAATTACTCTTCATTATGACCCCACAGAATTTTTTAAGATTATCGGAGCAGCAATGTAGGTACGAACATTTGTTATTGTTGATATGTCAGTTATGTCATCTGCTTTTGAAATTAGCTGTCATCGAGTGTTTAACTCACGTATGTTGCTCTACATTGCGCGCCGAATTATTTTGTATGGAAAATTTTGTTGCTCTTATTTTAATTAAAAGTTATTTGAATGTACTTACTATGTCGTAAACTAACACCCGTTAAGAGCTTCGCCCGTATTAGACTTACACCCTGTATATGTAAATGAAGTATTATTAATATTATTATTTCCTTTATTTAATTATACTCTTAGGTTAGGTGATTTATAAAATGTCTATAAAAGTAAAATACAATAAAACATACAAAAACAATACAAAATATAAACACTTTATAAAAAACCTAACCTAGGGTGCCGCCGGCAACGGAGCGGGCCCAAGCTGCCGGTGGTTAAGGTCGCAGAGAGAGGAACCGACGGACTATCCGCGCCGTGTCCAGGATTACCGCCGCGCTGCATCTGACCCTTGATCCAGCCATCTAGCGAGAGACTCTTAAGATGTTGGTCGAGACTCTTCGCTATTAAACCGTTCGCTGTAACGACTATCGGGACTATGATCGTCGAGTCAACATCCCACATGGCGGTTATCTCGTGGGCCAAGTCTAGGTACTTACTGGACTTGTCCTTCTCGGCCTTCACGAGATTCTCATCATGGGGGATGGTGACGTCGACGAGCACAGCCCGGCGCTGCGATCGATCTACCAGCACGATATCAGGCTTATTGGCTACAATAGTCCTGTCCGTGATGATAGGTCGATCCCAATAGAGCGTGGCACGACCATTTTCGAGAACTGGTGCAGTTGTGTACTTGTAGTATGGCACTTCGACGTCCACAAGGCCATATTGAAGAGCAAGCTGCTGGTGTATAATGCTGGCTACGAGGTTATGTCTGTGCAAGTACTCGGTGTTAGCAATCTGAGAACAACCGGAAATAATATGCCTGAGTGACTCACCGGGACGGCGGCATGCCCGACAAATGTCGACCGTACCGTCCTTCAGGATATATTTCCGGTAGTTATTCGTCATGATAATCTCGTCAGCAATTGCACAGGCAAAACCCTCGGTTTCTCCGAAGAGGTCCCCGAATCGTAGCCAGTTCACCGACGCGAGCAGATCTACGTCAGGTCCCGTGAGGGCCTTGTAGAACCGCCCGTGTAGCTCCTTGCTCTTCCATACCGCCCTGCGGTCCTCGGTGCCCAGTACCACAGGTCTGCGCCAGTTCTCTTTTGCCAAGGAGAGCGGCGTGAGGTTCCGGTCTACTGCCACCACATCACGATGCATCCCGCACTCATTGTTAAGAAAATAGTTTCTAAGATTGTACACCTCGTGGTTGTGGAGGTTTTTGGCATTTAAAAAGCCGCGGCCCCCACACCACGCGGGATGTACAATCTCATAACTGATGAGCGCGGGTGTAGCATTCGATGTGTGGTGAGCAGTGTACGGACCCTTCGATCCAGGGCGTCCAGCTCGGTCTGAGTCCACCTTAGTATGCCAAAAGAGTATGTGAGTATGGGTATTACCCAGGCGTTGAAGGCGTGCACTTTGTTGCCTCCTGACAAAAGACTGTTAAGTACTTTTGTGAGCCGGCTGAAAAAGCGCTCCTTCACCGCCTGTCTAATACCCATATCTTCAATACCCAAAAACTGTGACATACCAAGGTATTTATAGGTTTCTGCTTCCGAGATAGAACTGAACGACATTGTCTCAGAAAGCTGTAAATTATTATTATTATTATTAGTACTTCATTTATTTTAATGCACATTAATTTTAATCTCTGATGTAGTTTGGAACGCATCTATGACGGCCAATGACAAATGACAGCTGACAGTTGAGAGGTGACTGGCCTTTGTTCGAAACTGCATGGTAATGCTAATTATTGGATTTCGAGAGATACATGTAATTAATATTTAAGTGAAACAAATAGCTTTAATGTTTTTTCTCTTTACAGGTATTGTATTAATATAATATGTCAGTGCTAAAGTTAAGTTCTTAGATTTAAATAATTAATAAAACTTCTCTTTACAAAGCAACGCAACTGTCTTTGTTTCACAACCAAAATTGTGTTGAACACACATTATATATATAATAGATAGGTACATACAGATACTTAAATACATAGACAGCCATGACCAAGAAACAAATATTTGGGATAAATAAATACACAAATAATGCCCCAGCCGGGATTCGAACCCGGAACCTCCAGCTTCGTAGGCAGGGTCACTACCGACTAGGCTACGGAGGCTGAATTGTGTAGCAATGCATTATAAATTTGTAAGGTGTCCACTTTGAAACATAAGATGTCATATACCAAAGAAAAAATACTAAGGTTATTAATGTCCGAGGTGGGAATCGAACCTACGATAAAGTAAAAAGTCGAACATATCTTTATTCAAGAAAGCATTGAAACGAGCACTTTTGAATCGTCATACACAAGAAAAAGAATCGTAATTGGTGTCCATTTAAAACGCTCTCTTCGGTCGTGTTTGAATTTATCGCCACTCTCTTTCAACTTCTTTCTTTTCGCACTTGTTACGGAATACACTTGTGCCGTGTGGTGATGGCGGTAAGAACACATTTGTCACCACTCCAATTCCTCCTGCGGGTGTCGTAAGAGTCGACTAAGGGATTGAAGTCACTGACCACTATTTGATAAAATATTGATGATGGGCAGCAGCGTCATCATAGTGGACACATTACTACGATCGCGAATCCGCTTGCCCAGCGTGGCGATTATGGGCATTTGCCTCCGAATGCGTCTATACGCATAGTTAATAGGAGAGGCCTACGTCCAGCAGTGGACTAACATAGGCTAATGATGATGAACGGAATATACTGTTTTATGTAGTAATCATTCGAATATGGAAAAGCAAATTAATTTGAATTAGATACCTTTAAAATTGCTCTGACTCGGTGGTTTCGGTTTGTGCACGTGAAAGATTTCGGCCTTGTGTTTAGACAGCTCGTTATCCTGTAATAAAAACATAAGAATAACATCAAAGATTACACGTGTGCGTTTTCTTATACTGCCTTCTCAGTATTGGCTTCTAAGTGAGAAATTTTGTGATGTACAGTGTTTATTACTAATCTATAAGAAGTAAGGAAGATTATTACATTTAATGTCACATTTCCACATTAAAAAACCTATATTGCTACCAAAAATATTCATTAAAATATTATGAGTATAGGTACCTAGATATTTTTCTAGCAGGAACTATATGTTGACAAAATTAAACATCGACAAAACTGTTATCGATAATTTAAGACTTATCGTAGTAGATAAATAAATAAATAAAATACAGAACACCTGCAATTATTTTAATTTTTGGCTAATTTAATATTCAACTACAATGTAGGTAGTACTCAGGTAGGTAGTACCCACCATAAATCAGTTCTTCAACAGAACAACTCCAACAAAAACATGACGTTACGTTTTTTATTTTTTTTATTGACATATTTTTTTCATAGTCACCTCGTGATTCTGATTCGGATGACCCCAGACACGCCAGATCTAGAAGAATCAGGGATTTCTGGGATTTTGTTTGGAAATCGCTTTCCTATTAAAAGTCAGTTGTTTAGGCACTGGTTTCACCGCGAGCTACAAAGCTGTGAACTATCGGCTAGAAACACGAACAAAAGAAACGCA